>APFE030044971.1:103900-131887 GCA_000404065.3 Pinus taeda | reverse complement strand
AGAAATAACCAGAATAGGCCAATTATTTATGAAACCAAATTGTCAACCTCAGGAACCTCCTCCATATCTCGACACATGGTTTAATGAAGTAGGAAAATTTATTATTGACATGATAGCCTACATCCTGGGATTCAAAACCAGTGAGTATGTAGATGAAACCACATTAGTCCTCTTATCCATCTTTACTCCAAGACAGCCCCCCGCTGTCAGGTATGATTATGCCACCTTCAAAGATGATAAGATCCATGAGAAATTCATGAGCATGGACAGAGAAAGAGTTTTTAAATACACATCATACATATATCATTTGTTTCTCTACTATTATCCAGATAGTTTTCAAGTTCCCCTTAGAAAATTAGATTTCAAAGGAGAGACAAGGTCTGTAATCTTCTGGACCCTAGTCTTCCACCATCTTTACTACTCTCCTTATACTTATTGTGAATTCATTGATCTATTCATATATCCATCCACCTCTTTACTGATGACAAGTCCTCCAGATAGACTTTCTGGTGAAATGCAGAGAATCCTACAGCTCTCCAAGATCTATAGCATAGGTGACTGGTACTTTTACCAGAATCACACTGTGATCTGAATATATGGTTGTGAGTTGTGCCCCTACAAATTGCCAAAATATGTGCCAATGTGATTGTTTGCCCTGGAATACTTCAGACAATTTATCCAAGCAGATGTAATCCATTTCTGTGAGGCCAAGAAAAAGGCACAACTCAAAATAAGAAATCAACTAGGCCCTTTCACCTTCAATAAAAGGGAAGCTTGGCAAGAGGCTGATGATATTTTAGGGCACAGACTCAGGCTGAAACAGAGTTTCTATTGGGCACCATATGACCCCAATCATTTCATAAGTTATAGGAAAGTGAAAAATAAGCTGCCAGCATATGTTCATTGTAAAATCCCTGAAATCCAGCAATATGCTAATCAACAAGAGTGGCTAGAGGGCACATTAGTTGAAGAGATAACTAAAGAAGAGAAATTGGAAAAGGAAATGAAAGAGCTTGAAAAAGCACTTGAACTGGACTCTTTTGGACGGGTATCCTTCAAGCTGCCCCAGCACATTGGAGGTGATACATCTTTTGCTGAGAGCTCACAGCAAACATCCCAAAAGGCTAGTTCAACAGCAGCAAAGGGAAAAGAGGTGATGGATATAGAACAGCAAACAATGGCATATCAACCTACCACATCAAAAGAACAGGGTCAAGGGAAAGTTCCCCCAACTCAAACCAAAGCACCAGAAGCCCCTGTACTACAGACTCCTCAAAATGAGGAAAAGAGTAGAAAGAGAGATAGAGAAGACGATACCCCTGCCAATGGACTAGCAGAACAACCGGGAGATAAGAGGCAGAGATTGAATCCCTATTCTGAGGAGGAATTTTTGGAAGATACCACAAGCAGTATGAGAGATGAGGAAAGGACCGAGCAGCAAACTTCTCCATTACCTGGCACATCAATTAGCTCATTCCAGCAAGATCTAGAGAGGCAACATAGTGTGGAAGTTTCATCCACCAGGCCTCAAAGCACGCAAAGCTCAGATATCAAGAAAAATTTCACTGAAATAAAAGCAAAAAATGATTTAGTAAGGATGCAACTTTATAATCATCTAATGAGTACAGCACCCACTAATCAACAAAGGCTAATGGCTGCTTATGATATTCAGGAAAAGAAAATGATCCTTAGCCATTTCAAGCCCAAGACACAACAACCACAGTCAGTTGTTGATTATATTAGAACCAATCTAGAAGTCTTCTCTAAAGATATCCACCCAATTGACCAGATTGAATTACATAAGAAAACTGGGGAGATGGTGTACTCCATCTTGGCAGACAAGGCATTGCTCGCTCACAAACTGCAAAATTCATTACATAATACCTCTGCCCAATTAGAATTGGAAAAGGCTTCCTCCTTAGCTAAGGACAACAGGATTAAGTCCTTAGAAGAAATTATCATCGAGCTCGGGCATAATCCTAAGGATGCAAAGGGCATCAAAGCACTAATAAAGAAGAAGGAGGACATTGCAGCCCTCAAAAATCAATTAAAGCTACCAATTACAATGCATCCACAAACTTCAGAAGTTGCACAACAGAAAGAAGAGGAGGACATGGTAAGTTTACTAATAAGGATGAATGAGAGATTAGCATAAACAAAGTAGGCATTGGAGAAAGAAATTAAAGAGAAGCAGGGAGAGACGACCTCCCAACCACCTGAAACAGCTCCAACAGGTACCACTGCTCCCCCCACAGTTACAACAGCAGTCCCTCCTACTATCCCAGCATCAATGGCAGGTGCCTCAGCTTCAGCAGTAACAAGAAGGCCATATACCAGCATGGGCATGGAAGAATTGATGAAAGCAGTAAAAGAGCTGGAGATACAAATGTCAGAGCTTAAAGAGGCAAAAGAAAAACTGGCCAAACTAGAGGTAAGATATGACAAATATAAGATAACAGTGGCAGATAAAACCAGAGAGGTAAAGGCCTTGGAGAATAAGGTGAAATCCTTGGAAAAATATCTCACCCTACATAAACCTCTAGCAGACATTAAAACAATTTTGTGGACCAAAATTGGCCAGTCTATCACTGACCAATGGCAATCAATTCAAACAATCCATGAACAAATAGAATTGATTGAAAGGGCCTAAGTGGAGATTCAAAGGGCCAGGGCATCATTGGGAAACATGCCTGAGCAGGCCAATACACTGGTCCATTTTTTGAATACTCATACCAGGGAACAATTAGCATCTTTGGAGATCAGAGACAGGACAGGCACCATTTTGACAGTGAAAAAGGTGTTGACTATGAGGAATTTTATACAGAATTTGGAAAGGAAGTGCCAAGAAATGCAGATGGAGATAAATGCCTTCACAGAGAAGTTTACAGTCTTGCAGCAGAAGGGTCTACCCAGTTTATTAACCAGCAATCAAAGACTACTAACACATCAACAATATGCTCACAGGGTAAACACATATGTTGCCAATTAGATCACAGCATCATCAAGCACTTCAGAAGACACGGGACCTCCCTCTGGACAGAGCTTATATGACAAATTGGAAAATCTGTTCTATATTGAACATGAAATAAATCATCTTTTTGAATTCCAGCCCAGCTTCTACAGGTATACTG
The DNA here is from genome assembly GCA_000404065.3 of Pinus taeda. Classification (NCBI taxonomy): domain Eukaryota; kingdom Viridiplantae; phylum Streptophyta; class Pinopsida; order Pinales; family Pinaceae; genus Pinus; species Pinus taeda. Next base: position 128,756 of record APFE030044971.1, on the reverse strand, counting down.
AAGCTAATGAAACACTAATAAAAATACAAAGACATCAGTTGCCAATAAACCAGTGGTGGCAGAGCATGCTGGAAGCTTTACCAAGGTAATTCTGATTTTTCTTTTTATCTACATTTGGTCAAATAACAAAACACGTGGCAGATATAATAAAGATGAGAACAATAGAGGAAGGAGTCAAGCGGGGACTAGAACGCATTAAAGCGGAATCAAGCACAGATGAATGGGCCGGGACAGCAACGCAGGAATGCAAAGTAAAGACACAGCTACCAGTCGACTTCCTGAGTTGAAAAGTCAAACATATCTTATCAGTTAAAGCAGCCAGCATAGCAACAATTACTCCTGCATTCATTTCTACATTTATTTCCCTTGTCAGAGTAGGTAGAGGAAGTTATTGCTTGATATCTTATCCACAAGATATTTTGTAACTCTCTTTTATATAAATACCTCCCCAAGAGATGTATTCGGGGTTGGTGATTTTCCTCTCTGAACCACGTTGTATCTCTGAGATTTTTTAATACAAAGGCTGTTGAAGTTCACTGCTGCTGGACCGTCTGAATGTGGATTTGATTTTCTGGGGCCTGCTATAGAATTCTTGTGTCTTTCTATGGATCAATAAGTTGTTCTAAATTGTGTTTTGTGTTTTCTGTGTTTGCAAATTTCATATATGTTTCATAATCTTAGTAACAGGGAAAAAGAATAGCCCAGAATTTGTTTAAATACACTATGTGTTCAATCTTTGTTGCTAATTATGTTTTCTTTAGAATTAGCATAAACAGGAATTCTTAGCTGCTCATGTTTCCACTTATTCTTTCACTTTGAATACTACCAAGGAATTCTTTATTGCTCCTTGATAATATTCATGCACTTCCCTCTACCAACATGATGAAGGATTCTTAACTGCCCTTCATCCACTGGCTTACATTCCATCAATTTCTAGATTTTAAAATTGTTCCAAGGTCGATTATCTTGCTCTGTAGTACTGCCCTTTATCAAAGAAAACGAACTCAGCAGTTCATCCTCATAGACTCCATTTTCCCAATGGAATAAATTGTTTCAGACTTGCATCCCAACTCTGTTTGAGATCACCATCCAACAAACTTAAAACAAAACCCTATAAATCACAACTAGCCTAAAATACCTCAAAACAAAGCTAAAATATAAAGAGAGAGCCCTCTCTGGATGCAGTTTGGGTAGAAATTGCATCTAAAAGATTGGTTAATGGTTACCTCGGCTGTATTCCCTTTTCTCACAAGTTTTGGGGAAAAACCTGAGTGATAACACTACCATCAATTGAGAAGGAGATAAATAGGTTGGACAAATCAGGAATCATTGTTCCCATCAGATTTTCTGACTGGATCTCTAATTTGGTGCCCGTACGAAAGAAGACAGGTGAGATTCGCTTGTGCATTGATTTTAGGAATCTCAATAAAGTTTCATTGAAGGACAATTATCCATTGCCCAAAATGGATCATATACTTCAGTGAGTAGTTGGAGCATCTCGAATGTCACTACTCGATGGTTATTCCGGATATAACCAAATTTTGGTCCATGAAGATGACCGGGATAAGACAGCATTCACCACTCTGTGGGGACCTTTTCATTACACCAAAATGCCTTTCAGATTGAAGAATGTGGGTGCCACATTTCAGCGGGCAATGGACTTGGCTTTTGCAAATGAAAAGGATGTTTTTTTGGTTGTGTACCTTGATGATCTGACCATGTTTTCTAAATTAGATGAAGAACACATGTATCATTTGAAAATTGTCTTTCAAAAGTGCGGAAAATATGGTGTGTCACTAAATCCAAAGAAGAGCTTGTTTGCAATGGATGAGGGCAAATTACTTGGGCACATTATCTCAAAAGATGGCATTCGAATTGATCCAGCATGTGTAGAAGCGATTCAGCAAATTGACTTTCCCCAGAACAAGAAGGAGATTCAATCTTTTAATGGTAAGATGAATTTTTTACGCCGCTTTGTTCCTAATCTTGCTAAACACCTAAGAGAGATTACAAACATGCTTAAGAAGGACAGCCAAGTGAAGTGGACGGAAGAGGCGGTAAAGTCTTTCAATTTAGTCAAATTGGTTCTTTCTTCAAATCCGGTTCTAATTAGCCCGAACTACACTCAGGATTTTATATTGTTTTCTTTTGCTTCGGAGCACACAATGGTAGTTGTACTAATGCAGAAAAGAGATGAGCACGAAAGACCAATTGCTTTTTTCAGTCGAACTATAAGAGACGCAGCCTTGAAGTACAACATCATTGAAAAGCAAGCCCTTGCACTTGTAAAAGCATTGAAAGATTTTCGGGTATATATTCTGCATTCTCATACTTTGGCTTATGTTCCTAACGCTGCTATCAAGGATGTTTTAGTGCAAACAGATCCAGAAGGAAGACGAGGCATGTGGATTGTAGCTTTGTTGGAGTACGATGTGGAGATAAAGCCCACCAAGCTTGTTAAAGGACAAGGATTGGCAAAGTTAATCGTTGAATCAAACTTGCACACCTTAGACATAAATCTAATCACTGCTATGTCCGATGAAAATGAGGAAGGCTCATCAATTCAGGTATCTGAAATGTTTGTTATTTCCCCGTGGTATTCAAATATCATATGTGTGCTGCAGAATTTGTCACCACCACCCAGAATGACTAGAAACAAAAGTAGAACTCTCAAACTAAAGGCTGCTAAGTTTTGCATTCTAAATTCTGCACTTTATTGGAAAGATCCTGGTGGCATTCTGTTGAATTGTTTGGTGGAAGAAGAAGCAAAGCAGGTCATGGAGGATTTCCACAAAGGAGATTGTGGTGGTCAACTTTTTTGGAAAACAACGTAAATAAAATTTTAAGAACGGGATACTATTGGCCGACATTGTTTTCTGATGTATATAAGGTTGTCAAGAGCTATCATAAATGTCATATTTTTTAAGGAAGGTAGAAATTACAGCCTTTGCCCCTTAAGCCCATTGAGGGGAGTGCCCCTTTTCAGTAGTGGGGATTGGATTTCATTGGTGAAATTCATCCCGCTTCTTCCGGTCAGCATTGATGGATTCTCACAGCAACAGATTATTTCATGAAATGGATCGAAGCAATTCCCACCAGACAAGCTACGGATGCGGTAATTATTTCATTCCTTGAGAATAACATCTTGTCTCGTTTTGGCTGCCCAAATAAGTTAATCACTGACAACACAGCAGCTTTCAAATCAAAGAGGATGATTGAGTTTTGTAACAAGTATAAAATCATTTTGGGTCACTCAACTGCCTATCATCTGCAAGGCAATGGTTTGGTGAAGTCTTCTAATAAATCTTTAGTCAACATCATCAAGAAGCTGCTGGAAATTAACAAGAAGAGTTGGCATAAGAAGTTGGTCAATGCACTTTGGGTAGATCGGGTCAGCCAAAAGAAATCCATTGGTATGTCTCCCTTTGAGCTTGTTTATGGAGTTGATACAGTGTTTCCTACTTCTCTAACAGCCCCGGTAGTCAAACTTCTTCAGGAGGCTGGCAGTGAGGAAGATCCTATGCAAAGAAGACTAAACCAAATGGTCCATTTGCAGCAAATAAGAGAGGAAGTGTTCCAAAATACATCCAAGTTGCAGGAGAAGATTAAAAAAATCTATGACAGAAAAGCGAAGGCGGACAAATTCCAATTGGAGGAAGTGGTGTTGAAATGGGATGCAAGGAATGAGGAAAAGGGTAAGCACGGTAAGTTTGAAAATCTCTGGAAAGGTCCCTTCAAAATTGCTTCATATCATGGTCAGAATGCTTTTCTTCTGAAGGAGATGAACGGGGAAGAATGTCCCAGAGGACCGCTCAATGGTCGGCTGCTTAAGAGGTATCATTTCTGAGTTGTTTCTGTTGTCTACATTGTCATTGTATATACCATTTTAATTTTAGTTTCATTGCAAGAGTGTGTTGGGATATTTCTTCAGTCTGGTGCCCGAAGTGAAGGTTATAATTCTGAAGAAATATTTCAGTTTTGGGTTCAGTTTGTCGAGTCAGTTGTTCAATCATTTTGGTTTCCTAATTGAGTCAGTTTGAGTCAATAAATAAGTCAAGAGTCTTGTGTCTTTCTCAAAATAATGGACTCCATAGCCCAATGGACGAAGGCACTGCAGCTCTCCCAAGATCTGCCATTCTTGCAAACTCCAAGAGCTACCATCCCCATTGGAGCCAATGTTAGAGTCGGTCTTTACATCCCTCCGTCAGAGATCATTTCTCTTATTGCATTTCATTTTTAGGTGTCTCGCTCATTTCACTCAGTTGCATTCCTCTAAGAGCATACCATAATCTGACGGAAGGGTCTTGTTATTCATTACCCCTCATGCCTTGCACTGTTGGCTCAGGTCTGTTCATCAAAATCAAGTTTTTGAGTCACTTACAATCCTGTTTTAGTCCTTTTGATCAGCAAGAGTCATTTCAGTCACTAGATCTAGGGTTTCACAAATTGTGTCTTCAAGATGTCCAATAAAGCCAGCAGGCCAGAGGGAGGTTCTTAATAAGTTGTCATTTCACATATTTTCATCATCATATGGATGGATTATGACTTTTCTTCAAAACTCTATTTTGAAGAAAATTCGACATTTCGTCTTTTGTAATAATTTTCAAAAAAAAATTCAGTTGTTGAATTCTTCAGGCGCAGCCCTGGTCTCCTTTGCCAAATTCCATGTCAGCTATCCCTGCAAAAAATTGCCAAGAATTTCATCATTTCAGTCAAAAAATCAAAAAGGAAATTTAAAAATAGAGTTGCATTTAAATGGAAAAAGTGCCAATGCCAAAACATTACAAAGATGGGTCTTGGAGAAACAAAAATAAAATCCATGTCTTTATAAGGATATTTCCATGAGGATCAATGTCATTTTCATGCCAAGATCAAAGAGAAGCCATCAAAGCAAATTGGTTGAGTTAGTGAGCAATTTGGGTGAAGTTGGAGGAAGCTTAGCCGGCGCGGCGCATAGAGCAGGTGGCGTGGCGCACTGGAGAGGCGCGACACACTGGGAGCGAACGCATAGTGTAAAATTACACGGGCGTGGCACACTGGGACGGCACGGCGCATTGGGTATGCGGCGCAGCACACATCTGAAAGCCCGAAATTGCTTAAAATTTCTCCAAATTACCAATCACTTGCACGGATTTTCTAGGTAGAGCCTTCTTCTTGATGTTTCATCCACTTCTGTGATAAGCTATGGTGGTTTATGGATGATAATGGTTGAACAAACATATCAAACCCTCCTTCTAAAAGCACCTCAAGGAAACTTGCTGTCAGGGTTTCAAATTCATTGTTTTGCTACCAAAGTCACTCCTTCGTCCCATTTCTCCCTTGTTTTCATCATTCCCTAATTTCCTACCTCCCCCTTAAGTTCATTAATTCCTTCTCCTACATTCTCTTTCCCAAATTCTCAAACCCCACACCTCATACCCTACACAACAATTCCTAAACCTATACATCAAATCCCTCAAAACCCTCCTACTCTTCCCTAGTCCCTATAGTCCCAATAGTCCCTAATCCCTTACTACTTTCCCTCTTCTTAACAATCCCTTGTTGCATTTTTTCCCTTTGGTGGCAGAATTCAACCACAGCACAAAAAAGTAGTCCAAACACAATTTTATCGCCAGCATCTATTTTTCCAAGGCAGTTTGTATAGTAGCAGTCATGTCATCCAGTCATTCATCCGATTATGAAGTGGAGACCCAAAGTGACTCACCTACGAAGGGACATGTACCCCGGAGGCCTCATAAAGGTGGTAGCCATGTTAGAGAAGAACCGACCACCCTTACAGAATTGTAGGCCTGCCCTCTTGCCATCTCTTGTTTCCAGTTTCAGCCATGTTATGCATTTTGTGAAAAGGTTGCTACTGTTCAAGTCCATCATGAGTTAGCTCACTTATTTGTATTACATTTACATGGTGATCGAGTTACATTGGCTAGTGTCACTTTCACACTTACACCAGATTCTATCTCATTAGCAACCAGCATACCTAACATTGGAGAACCATGGAACAAGAGGCAAAAGATTGACCGACAACATTATGAGCCATATATTAAACCTGGTTTCTTGAGGTAGCTAAAGAGAGTGTTCCCTTTCCGATATCTCAAAGATGAATATGCTCCATTAATGAAATTAATCATGAAGTATTTCAGTTGTGAAGGTCGCTTCTCCCAACTATATGCTTATCACATCAAGTTGCTCATGCATTTCACCCAGGTACAGATGATGAACATCCCATATTTTATATGCTGAAACATAGAGAGGATGACCACCCTTGTGCAGCACAAGACCCCTGAGCAGCAGTTCAACAGTATTTTCCATTTTGCTCTCATCAAGATTTTGGTGGTTCATCAGCTTGGATTACAAGGCATCACTTGGGATGATTTCATCTCTCGTGACTTTTTCAGAGCTTTACAAGGACCTTCAAGGGTTGGGCATGAGACTGGAGGACCTTCTCATCAGCAAGAAGGCCATGATCCACACACTACTACTATAATGGTCTTCATTACATATCAGAAGGGCACAAGGCAGTTATTTGCAATAGCCAAGCGAGTGTTATCTCCACCCGGGGTGGAAGGGGCCTCGCTTCTGACATCATCATCACAGGTACAGGACAGAGGCAAGAGGCCAATGCATGATTAGGGGCCTTTAGGTGAGTAAGAGACTAATTTCATTCTCGTTCAAGATGATATTACAGACATGGGCTTGTAAAATGCGCATCTTAGAGAGATCATTCAGGAGCAACAGACACAGATCACAGCCTTGTCCCTTGACTTGGAGAGGGCTAAGTGGACTATGAAATACTTGGAGTAGAGGAACAAACAGCTCAAAGATTAGAAGGAAATCATGGAGTTGAAAAACATCCATGAGAATCGCCAAGCTGCCCAAAGGAGAAGGATTGAGCTCACTTCATTGGAGCAAGAGATTAATGATGATCGGGAGTCTTGGCTCGAGAGAATCAACATCCACCTGGAGATACTGCTAGAAAAGGCCAACAGGGATAAAGCATTGTTGAGGCACATGGTTTTCCATTACAGGGCACGCAATATGAGTTCCAAGGAACGAATAAGGAATATGAAGGCAAAATTGAAGAAGGCAATAAAGAAGCAAAAGAGGCAAAAGGAGCATGATCGCCTTCGGATATTGGCCGAAGCCTCTTTAGCTTATCATGACACTTGATAGAGAAGGTACAGCCCAAATTTCAAGAAATTTGGAGCAATTTTTGCATTTTTTAAAATTTTTGCACTGAAAAGCAGGTTTTGCCTCCCTATGCGCCGCGCCACGTGGCACTCGCTTTTGCTAGAGGGCTCCAAATTGCAAAAAAAATATATTTTTGGATTTTGCATGAAAAATCATGACTACTAGTGCATGGCCAAGAATTTTGGGCAAGTTTTGAGTCCCCAAGAGGTCGAAAACACTCAAAACATGACCTCATTGCCCCTATTTTGACACGCAGGAAGCAGTCCTAGGAGATTGAAGCTTTGGAGGGGAAAATGGACACCAAATTGAAAAATTCCACTTTTGTTTGAAAGTAGACAGGTAGGGCTTTCAAACTCGCTATCATGAGCTCAATTTGGACTTCGGGAAGGGCCTCAAACTCAGCCTCAAAGTGGCGCGACGCATAGAGGATTTGGTGCGGCGCATAGAGGATTTTTGCCAAATTTTTCACCTTTCAGCTCATAAATTCGGCCAGTTTTGACTAGTTTTTCTCCTAGATGAAATTATTGATCTATATTGATGTAATTGGAGGACCATGATGTAATATTGGCACATTTTTACTTTTTCTATAGGATTCATTCACTAAAAAGAGAAAATTTAATGAATGAATCAGTTTCCTACCTTATAGAGGCAAGTTGTTTTGATTGCCTAGATTTCAGTGCCTTGTTTAGAATTGGTTGAAACAGCTCCTAGAATGATGAGCTCGACCCATAGAGGCAAGGGGATGGGTTTTTCTTGTCTATATTATTTAATTTCTAAGTCATTTTCAGGGTTGGACACTTGGGATTGCTTGGCACATCATTGTACATTCTATCTCTGCATTTTTGGCTAAGGAAAGACCAGGGTTTTGCAGCACTTGTTGGGATCCATGTGGCTTTGTGTTTTGATGGTGTGTTTCTCTATGTACTTGTAAGTTCATTGATGTTATGTGTATCATTTTCCCTTCTCCTACCTTCTGAAATTAAACAATTGAATGATTAAAGTAGAATTCACTAGACTGTTGTGCTCTGCTTTGAAGTTTGTTTAATTTTCAATGTTTTCATATGTTTCAGGAGGACTCTTGAGACCCTCTTGCCCTCCTTGTCTCCTCACCAATCTGATCCATCCATTTATTCATTCTAAAGCATCAAAACAATTGCCTTCTTTGCTCCAATTAGAACTCTGCAAAAACTGTGTCTCGTCCCCGGACCCACATTTGCCTCTCCTAATTTCCGACTCAAAACCCCCCAAAAACTCAATTTCAAATCTTTTTACTTCATACCTAGCCTAAAATAAGTTTTATTTCAGTCATCTTGAGCCCCATCAATTATCCTTTGCCAAGATTGACCCGGAGAAAGCCCTCTCCTGTACTCGTAGGGCTAGCTACGAGGCTGAGCGTGGTTTGATGTGGACCTAGAAGCTTACCTTTTCAGCTTGAGGTAAATCTAGGCTCTAACACTACCCTTATACCCTAGCATGTGACAAGGGGGTGTGTTACACAGTATTTTTTCATGCCTCCATCACTTCCGTGTGTCATACCTCGGAGTGCCCAAAACTTGGCAATTATGCATACCCATCCTAATGTGCAGTCCAAATCCTCCCTAAAAACTTAATGAAAACATGCCTTGAGCCTTCGTTGAAGAAGTAAGTTCAAAACCCTAATTTCACGATCAACATGACTATGACATTGGAAACTAGTGTTGATGGAAGGTTACATCATACTAGCCTCACGTTCCCATTGCACTTTTTACTTGGATACTCGTGTTGATCACTAAAATGCAATTTTTCCCAAAGAGGACAAGAAGCTTCATGATCTAGAGGCTTCTAGAAAGATGAGATAGAGGTTGTCCATTGTAGATGTCGTTGAAATTCCCAATATTTCCCTTTGATCTTATCCCTTTGAGCTTCCTCCTTGAGATAAGGGCCTTCCCCTATCTTTGTAGAGATCCTAACTCCCTCTCCCTACCTATATATTTATCCTCTCCCATTCCCAAATGGTTGGTCTCTGATTATTTGCAACCTTATGCTGAGATAGTGCCTACATGCTACTCATTTGGCTTGGAGAAGGAGTGCTTGGAGAGCTTGATCTTGGACTTGGACATCCACTCAAGGAGGACTTATTGACATCAATTATTTGGTTGTATGCTTCCTCTTTTATCTCTTAATATATACAATTGTTGGTTCACTTTCCATAAATGTTTGTGTTAATGCATCATTTATCTTAAAGCTCCTTGATTTGTTAAGTGGATTACATTCTATTATGCGTGTCGGATTTATATGCTTTGTCATGTCTTTGATCACTTGTGCAGGTATTCAAACGTTGTGAGCAGTAGGGTTGAGCCTTAGGAGAAAGTGATCAAGATCTTCTACAAAGGAGCACATCATAGCATCAAAATGAGGTAAGTCTCCTTCATCTTCTCTCATTTCGATTGTAATTTAGGAAAGTGTCTTGTAGATTGTCACATTGGTGGCTAGTCCCACTCATTGGGCTAGAGGGATCGTCTTTGTCTGCAGAGAGGATTTACCTAGACAAAAAAATGGTGACTTCGTTGGGGAAGCTATAACCTTTTCATCCATTCATTCGATCATATTCTCTAATGAATTTGACCAACCGTTGATTTCTTGGCTTTTATACATCATTGTAGATTTATGCAGTCACTGGTTTTTTCTTGAGAGTATTGAAGCCTGCTCTGATTTTGAAGATTCTTTTTTTCCTTATTTTTCTCACCCAACACATTTTTTGCTCTAACAGAAGCGCTGCCAATGCTGATTTTCAATTTACAATCACGCTTCTCTGCCTTTCATCGCCCTTTTTCCTTTAACAGGTGCACTGATGCCAGAGGATAGAAGAAATTTAGGGTTTATTCTTATTTTCAATGGTTTTCAACCTCTGCAAATGATTTTTCAGTGTAATTACAATATGTTTGTCTTGATTGTCATCCTTGTGTGATTGTAATTGTCTCTTAGCTTTTGTTGATGTGTGTTTAAAGATTGGTTTCCTTCTAGGGTTTCTAGGTCTATGTCACCCTTCACTCATCACTTGGCTTGTCTCTATGAGATTGATTGCTTCCATTTAGGAGTTTTACTGCAGTCAGGACACCATTTTCAAATTGCTTTTGGTTCATGTGTGTGAAGTTATTTTCATTAGTATTGAGTCATATTGGTGCTTTGAAAATTGCTTTTGCTCCTTTTTCAAACATATGTTATAGTTGTTTGCTTTGGTAGCACTGAAAGTGAATGCTTGTTTTGATTTCATTGTTTCGTAAAGAAAAGTGAAAGGATTTTTCTCCATTTAAGTATTTTTGAAATGATTTGTGTTCGAAACCAAAAAGTGAATGAAATTTTCATTTTAGTCATTTTGGATTGCATTTTTCCCTTCGCAAATGCATTAGTTTGCATTTTTGAATCAAAGTGAAAGGAAACGAACCAAAAGATTAGTGCAACTTAGTAAAAGAAAAATGATTTTTGTTTCTCATAGGACTGCATTTGTTAAGTGAAGGTGAAAAAGTAGTTTTCATTTTTTACATCTTGCATTTGAAGAGATAAAGATTTATGTTTTGATGCATCTTTGCTTGATTGATGCATTACTTGGTTGTGTCTCTTCCCTCATTATTGTAGCCTTCATGGAATGAAAAGATTTCATTTTTCTCATTTAGTTGCATTGTAGGAATTCAAGTGACATCATTGAGCCATAAAATTGAAACCTAATTCAAGATAAATTTAAAATTTACCTTAATTAACCTAAGGAGAATTTGTAACCTAATGCAAATATCTAGAGGTCTAGGTTAGAGATGTGTTCTGGCATCTTTGAACATAGCATCTTTTGTTAACTACCTGCATTGTATCTCGGGGGTGAAATCTCGTCCCAGTATAGTATATTGAAGGTTCTTCAGTACTTTCAGGTATATAGGAGGCACTTAAGTATGGCAAGTATATAGAGACGCTCTCATCAAATGGTTATGCATTAGACAGCACTAACACAGACTTGTGCTCCCCATACCATTGAGTATATATTTGTAGACCCCACTAGGTTGCTATCCTTTAGGCACAAGTAACTGAGTCAGTTGCCTTGTAAACGTGATACACCGAACACAGCATTCAGGGAGATCGGTTGGCGTGCGTCAAGTCCTTGGTTTCATCTAAGGTGTATATAACTGTTCATTATTACCTGTTAAACCCTCTTTCTTAGTATTACCCTTTTTTATTTATTTGTTGTTTCATGTCATAAAATTAATTTCCAACAATTATATGTCATACCCATGAAGTTGCTTCTTGGCCTCACATTGAGTAAATCCTTGTAATTTTAATTTTAATTAGCCCTCAATGAAATCATCTCTTCTCCTTCTACTCTTGAGAGAAAGTCACTGTGGCTGAACCATTGCATTCATCCCACAGTTCCCCTTCATCATCTGATACTGAAGGGTCTTCACAAGGAGTTCACCCTGAATTTTCACAGTCACTTGAAGCTCAAGGCTTTGAACTTGGAATTGTCCCAAGTATCCAACCCCTTGTTTCTAGTCCTCCACCTCGAGACTCATGATCATCTCGGGAGTCTGATTAAAAAACCCCTGAGAGTCCACAGAGGCTTGTTTTATACCCTCCTAATCCACCTTTTGATCCATTTGTGATATCTCCTCAACATCCTTATAGTCCATATGATCGACCTAGTGTTCCTTTGGAGTTATCTCCTCATCCATCTCAAATTCTTCCTCGCTAGTTGTTTCCACCTATGGCTTCAGAAGGTGAGATTCCAACCTCTCCTCGAGGTCCTCTGGAAGTTTCCTCTACTCACACTCCTAATGTTGATAATGATTTCGAATACAAAATTCCCCCGGAAGGATTTCCTTATGAAGGAAGAGTTCCATCTCAACCACCTCCTATGAACAGTGGGCATATGCTTCCACATGGTTATACAACATTGGCTCGACTAGTTTGAGAAACTCCCAGTGCTTCTTCATTATACCAAAATCCAATTTGGTCATCAAATGTTATGCCTACTTTTGGTTTTTTTATTCCTAATGTGACCTCTCATATCCATGTGCAAACTGTCATTACTTCAACATAGATTCAACCAAATATTCCAATGCAACCTTTACTATCGTTTCAACCTTCCATTTCGGTGAAACGACATTTTTGGTTTATATGCCTGTAAGTTCCTCAATTCCCCCCTCAAGTGAACAAAATGTACCACCACCTCATTCACAACCTAGGGGGAAAACCCTAAATATACCTCTTGTTTCAAGTGGAGCCCATGTGAGTGGATAACAACCTCACATGGTTGGAGTGAGTCAACGTGTTATTGGTATTCCTAATCTTGTTGATTCATCTATTCTAGCTAGGGTAGGTAATATCCTGTATCAACAGCCTTATATGGCCCAGATACCCCTCCAACAATTTTATGTTCCATATGGTTCACAAGCACTACAAATTCCACCTTACATTCCACAAATGGGTCCTCATGTGCAACCTGGTCAAAATCCTTTTCCCGGTGCATATGGTCAAATCCAAATTAGAACTGTTCAATAACTTTTGCAACAACAAGGGAAACCTTTGCAATAGCAGGGGAAACCATTGCAGCAATTTCAACAGCCTTTGCAACAGCAAACACATTTTGCCCAACAACCCAATCAACCCTTGTATCTGCAAGGTCAATGATTGCAGCAACAAGGTTAGCATTTGCAGCAGCAAACCCATCCAGTATATCAACAAGCTCAAACCTAGAAAACACAAGGACAATCCCTGTAGCAGTAGGGCCAACAGCTTTATTACCAGGGTCAACAGTTGTAGCAACCTTACAATCCATATGCCATGCACAATGTTTATCCACCTTATGGCTATTAATGGCCTATGGCGGGTCAATATCAACCCTACCCTAGACGGAATCCACCTTATGGTCAAGGTATTCCTCGGTCAGGGAAAAATCAATCCCCTTACAGTCAAAATCCTCCACTTTGGGGGAAAACCCTTACCAACAAGGTTGGAACCCATAGATTGGACCTTATCAAAGGCCATATATTCCTTTTAACCTAGAATTGTCATTTCTAGCGATGTTGGAACTACCAGATGTCTCGAGGCTTACTAATGATCTAATTCTTCATTCACCTTATTGGCCTCCAGATCCCACTAAAATTTTGAGTGATTGCCCCAAATTCGAAGGCGAAGGTAAAGAGGGCCCTCAGGCCATGTAATGACATATCACTTATGGTTTTCTTCCAATTCGTATGTTGACAATTATGTTCACCTCCACTTCTTTCAGCGAACCTTGACAAGTGCTACCGCAAAATGGTACATCAAGTTGCCTCAAGGTACCTATGAAGACTTCAACTCTTTGACCATGGCCTTCCTCACCCACTTCTAGTTACCGGTTCATTATGAAACCAGTACCCACTTGCTCACATCTCTGAAACATGATACCGTGACCCATATCTCCAATCACATCCATGAATGGAGACATCGGTGTCCCCTCATCAAGTTTGAAATGATGAGTTGTTAACCGAATGGTTCACCAGTTCATTCACAAACAAAATCACTGCAGATATAGAAATGGGTGGTTGTGTTACTTAGGATCAAGTTGTTGCCCATGCCCAGTGTTTATATTTGGTTTATTCCCAATCTAGCATGTTATACGAAATCTTACCTGATGCTCAAAGGCCATCTTCAAGTCCAGCATCTGTGAAGTCTCTGAATGTACCACATGTTTATGGTATCATTAGATTAGTATCTCAAACTTCCACTAAAGCTTATTCAATGCAAAAATTTGTTTCGAATCCTAGTAAAACCTCTGAGGTCAATGTCGTCCAGTCTACCACGGCATACAAAGCCTTGAAATGTAAGAAGAAAGGTAAAGGTAAAGTGAAATATGACACCCCAAAATAGGATCCTCATAATCCATCTGTTGATGATGCCTCCAAACGTAAGCCAAAATATCCTTGCCTCATTTGTGAGGAAGATCATTACACCAAGGATTGTCCCCATCATGCGAAAGTTAGTTGTTTATTGAAAGGGACCCCGGCTGTACTGAAAGAGACATTTCCATCTCATCAGAATCAGTTGGTAGACCAACCACAATCCTCTGGCTCATCAGGTTCTCAGGTTTACATGATGAGTGGCACAGTGCCTATCTTTCTTGCCACTCGATTGAAAGATTATAAAAATCCTCAAAGGCAAACGGTGGAAAAGGAAGCCACTAATACACCTTCTACTTCCTCTCCACCCAGTTTTGGTCCTCTTCATACTGAAAGACATAATAATGAATCTGTCATCTCATTGCTTCCCAAAGGTGTGCTTCAAAAGTTATCCTATAATCTGAATGCTAGAGCTGCTCAACATTACAATATTGTCGAAGATTTAGCTTAGGCAACTTCGATGATGTCTACCTTGGAAGTTCTCCAAACTTGTCCAACGCAATGGAAATAATTATTATCTGCTATAGGAGGCATTGATCCCTCTGATTCAAACTTGATTACTTTCAATATAGAAAACCATGTTCCTCGTCTTCCTCAACAAATTGAATTTTTTATTCAAGTTATTATAAAAGGAAAGATGATTCATCAGATTGTCATAGATGAAGGTGCTTCCACTTGCATCATGTATGTTTCATGTTGGAAAGCCATCAACTCTCCACCTCTCAACCAGTCCCTGAACACCATAGAAGCCTTTGATGGCAGCAGCTCTTGTCCTTATATTATTCTCACAAGTTTTCCCAATACCTTGGAAGGGAAGATTGTTGAATTAGAAGTAGAGGTCGTGGATGTGAATCTAAATTACAACCTTCTACTTGGGCAAAGTTGGACCCATGCCATGTTTTGTGTGGTTTCCTCTTTGTTCTGGGTGCTCTTCTTTCCTCATGAGGGAAAAAATGTCACTGTAAATCAATTGTCCTTTTTTCTCTTCCAATGCTTTGAATGGCGACATCCATAGGTGGGAAATACCAATATTCCATATGAGAGCGTGGGGCCAGGTATTTTCAAATATTCTGCTATAATGGGAACTTTTTCTCTCCCACCTCTGCATGTCATCTTGATCAATATGATCTCTATCTCTAATGATTCATGGATCATTCCTACTTTAGATCAGGTTGACTCTTTTGGTGATGTTATGTCGCTAAGTCCTTTAGAACAAGCTTATCAAGAAATTGTCTTGGCTTCAACAGATGCTTCAGAAAGTCATGTTGTTCTCAGTATGCACCCGGATATGTATTTTCAATCTCCTTGGCTTGGTTCTTGGGATTCTCCAAATCCCTTGAACAAGATATTCCCCACCGACAAGAGTATAGTTGAGGTTATGTCTCTTGACGAAACTCCTTGGAATTATGCCCATCATTGTTCCTCATTTCTTCCAAGTCTTAGCGAGATTCCTTTGTGTCTTGAAGCTTTTGTTTCTCATAACCCGATGCATCCACTTCAAACACCTGTTTTAATGCATGAATCTTTGTCTTAAGGTAATATGGGGAATATAACTACAACCATGACCATTGACATTTCCATTAAACCAGGAATTGTTGAGAATATTCATATTAGGGTTTCTTGTCCTCCTGATGAGATTAGGGTTTACACTAACGTTTTTAAATAATTTTGGAATGTCTTCATTTGGTCATATGAATAAATTCCTGGTATTGATACAGCTATAGTGATGCACGAAATACCCACATATCCTAATGTGAAGCCCATTCGTCAATGGCTTTGTCCCGTGCATCCCATAAAGGCCACTGTTATTAAGGGAGAAGTTAAAAAACTTCTCAAGGATGGTTTTATTTACACTATCCCATTGACAGATTGGGTCTGTAATATTGTAGTTGTTATTAAAAAGCAGGGAACAATCCGAGTTTATGTTGATTACCGCAACATCAATCGTGTGTGCCCTAAAGACAATTATCCTACTCTCTTTATTGATCAAATCATTGATGAGTGCGTTGGGAGTGAGATATTCTCTTTCATGGATGGTTTTTCTGGTTATAACCAAATAAACATATTACCCATTGATCAACACAATACTACTTTCATCTGTCTATCGGGGACTTTTTCTTATAATAAAATCCCTTTCGGTCTCACAAACGTTGGTACTACCTTCAAGAGAGAAATGTCATATTCCTTTCATGATATTAAACATGTTCTCACTCATTGCATTGTGGATTTCAATTGGTCAAGGTTGCCCAAGAGAAGTGAAATTTAAAGCCAATGTCCCATGCCACAGAAGATATCAGAGCTCGATCATCCCCCCTCTAATGCCTAGTGCTCAAAAAATTCTTTCCAATCGTATATAGAAGTCCAAAAATGGACTACTGGAACAGCAGTTAAAGCACTTTGAATATTACCATGGAAAAACCCAGCAAACGAAGAAAAATGGCTAAGTATGAGAAAAATCCCACAAATCGGATACCACCTTAGACCTAGAGTCACAGCAAGCCCATAAAACCTTTACGAGGGTTGATTTGCGACAAAGTGCTACACTGATAGGGGAGGGTCGAAAGAGTTCAACATAGGAAAGGCGAGAAAAATAGAGTCAGGCTGCCCCCCCCACTTCTCTCTCCTCCACGTGGTAGGTTCTCACATCCCAGCAATCTCGCAGCTCATCACATGGGCAGGTTCCATATTTAATAGACCTTTGCGGGGATCGATCTACGGTATAATGTCGCATCGCCAGGAAAGGGCTAAAGCAGTGTAACACAGGAAAGCGGGACCAAAAAAAGAACGGGATGCCCTCCTCCTCTCTCCTCCATGTGGTGGGTTCCCACATTCTGACGACCCCGCATCCCCCAATCCCACAATATCTATGGATCGGTAGGGTTCTGACACTCTAAAACCTTGCAGGGGTCGATATCGCGATGCGGTGTAAAAGTTCTTGGGGAGAACCAAAAAGGTCTAACACAATGATAAGTGGACCCCCTTTCTCTCTCCTCTGAGATGCCACATGTCACACTACCTGTAGGCCCCGCATCCCACATATAGGCAACCCCATAGTACTGCAGTTACAGCAAAATCCAAAACTTTGAGGGGCTTCGATATTGCAATATAGAGCCAAATCATTAGGGAAGTGTTGATTCCAAAATAAAAAGGAAATGTCTACAAAACAAGACCCAACCAGCCTTTTTTTCTCTCCTCCAAGAGGCTAGGTGGTGGCCTCTTATTGGTCCACCGAGCTGACATGTCAGCTGATGTCACCAGTGACATGGAGAGTGGACACGTGTCACTCATTTTTGGAATTTTTAGGGGTCCTATGGGGCAATTTTTGGATGCCATGTGTCACCACACGCAAGGTGACATGTGGCAGTGATGACGTCAACAGGCTCATCGCAATCGGCAATCACACAATATAAATCTCTCTTCCACTGTTTTTCCTCCCCGGCTATGATTGCGATAAGGAAAGGGACCCCCCCCCCGGATGTGATAGGTGATGTATTTTATTTTATAAGGACCTTGCATTCGAATGATTGACCCACTCCAAAGAAAAGGGTAAGGGGCCTTGTCCTCCAGCATGCGATAGTGATATACGGGCACTCCCTTCGGATGTGATAAAGGATTAAGGCATGGTTTATAGGGACCTCGCATCTGGACTATCAGCCCACACCAAGGAAAAAGCATGGAGCTAAGTAAAACAGTGTTGAAGTGCTGATATGTGGGAGAAATTGATTACAAAGGAAGAGGCCTCTAGACACGGGTCTGAGGGCCTTAGCACCTGAGGGCTCAGCCCCTAGTCCCAGCTCTCGGTCATATGATGAAAGGCACATGAAGGGCTACAATAAGGGGGGCTAAAGGGGAAATCCAAAAAATGCCTGTTTTCACCTATTTCGAAGGAAAATGCCCACGGCCGTGTGACTATGTTGTTTCCATGGAACGGAACTCACTCACCATGTCAAGGCATTGGTTGTGTAGTACAAAGGTTTAATGGGCGGATGGGCCAGCAACTAGGAGACTTTAAGGGAGCATGGTGCAGCGATAAAGTGGTTCACGGGATTCAGGAGGATTAATGTTTCAGCATGGGGCCTCATCCCTTTGCACAACAAAGGACTATAAAGGCAAGTGCTTTCAGTTGAACCAACCGCCACTTCACAAAACAAGGCACCTTAGCAGTAAAGGCAGAAGCGATGGGGGCAGTTGAGCAGCACAAGAGGCCACACCATGAACAAAGTAGAGCCTGAGGCCGATGCAATCACATGATGGGCACAGAGACTTTGATTTATTGTTTTGTCCATTTATTTACTTAGATTTTCCTATAACATTCCTTCCTTGCAATGAGGCATTCATTTCTGTAATATCCTTTTGGAACACAAAGCCATTCATGACTAATACAGCTAGTCGACTTGACAGTTGGGTCTAGGGATACATATTTTTGTTGTAATGTGATTTGATAATGAGATCTAAGACAATTAATAAGGTATTACAGACTCATGTGCATGACTTTTCCTATGTTATTTTATGCAATGGACCAATAATATTGCGAAATACATAGACAATGAAGCAGTAAAAGAAGCATAATAGACAAACACATAAACACAGTAAGTTAAATAAGGAGTTCACCCAATACTCCTGGGCTACATCTCCTGGTCCAGCCTTCAGTGGTGACCTCTTTATTATGTCTTCAGAATAGAGTCTTATAATACTGTGAGCTCAACTTGAGTCTCAACACACAACAGACACAACAGCAAGAGTTTTCTTGAACCTCTCAAGCTTCTCTGAGTACAAAGACTCTCTTAATCACTCTCTATCTTTGTCTTTGTTCTCTGACTAGGCACTGCCTTCAATACTGCATGTCTTTGTTTCTATCTTCTGAGGCTTTAAATCCAATCTGTTATGCCTATTCATTTCTCCTTCTCAGCTTTCTATCTCTCGGCCTCTATCCACTTGAATCCCTCTTCTAGCATTACATAATCATTGCATAATGCATTAAGAGGAGGTGGCCACCTATTCTGTAACATCAGAGTGCCTCGAGCCTTTGGAACCCCTGAAACAGCCGCTTTCTATTAACACAGAGAAATGCATTCAACAACTATGAAATTCCGCCAAAACCACTGTTTATCGAACTTCAAAAGTCCTCAGGTCCAGTCTATACTCCTATCGGGTTTGCGCACAAGTTGTTGTCGCATATCGCAATGGCTTGTTCCTTTGTATTTTAAAAATATGTTAAAATTGTGAAAAGAACGTAAAAATGGCTTATGACGGATTTGAAACAACATATAATAGCATTAAGGAACCCTTTCGAGTCTGGCTTATCGCATCTGCGCTTCATCCTTTGTATTTCGTTTACTAAACGAAATACACAAATACAAAGGAAATGGCGGTACTCAAATTATATCAAATGCGATTTATAATGTTATCAGGTCCGGTCAATCACATCACATATATGTGTGTGTGTATAGCCTCGCTCTTCGGTGTAGGTCCAATGCGATATTGTGATATCACAATCGCAAGTCGCCCGGTCTTCGGTCTTGCCTTCCCCTTGGTGTTTTGCCAATGCGATATTGTGATTCAACTTGGGTCGTTGATCTGTGTGCTTAATCAACGATCCTTGTTGATCGCGTCGATCGCTATCACAAATTTTATGTGGTGCGCTCTGATTTCCTCTACCTATCACCGCTGATTCACAATTGGTCGATCGGATTTGGACCGTTGATCGGCCAGATCTGACGGCTACTGTGCATTCACTGTTGCCACCGCCGATAACTCTATTTTTAAATGTTTTCTTCATATTTTCAGTTGTCGATAGTGTTTTCCGATGGTTCTAAGGGTTCATCCCATGCGATGGTTTTGGTCTTTTGAATGATTTTAAGAATATTTTGAAGACTTAGAGGGTAAATGGATCCATTTGGATCATAATGTAGCTTCTTGCTCCCCTCTGATAAATAGGGAAATCAAGGCTTAGTTCAGGTTCAGAAATTCTAGAGAAAACACTGCATGTTATAATTTCATACTATATTTTCTTTGCAATACATATCTTTTTAGAATATCAAGGAAACAGTGGTGATTCCCTCTTCAAAGGATTATTGTATGTGTTCCCCTTTTCCTAACCCATTTTATGTTCATGCTTCTTCCCTGAATTCATGTAATTATTGTTGCTATATGTGTTTCAAGCTCCCTCACAGATTCATTAGTATCTATATGTTAATGCAAATTCCTGTAGTTGTTTCATAGATTAATTTGTCTAAACATTGTTTATGTATATGCTTGTGAGGACTATTTAGATTATATATTTAAATCTACAGCACATGAATCATAGCTTTCAGTTCTCCCTTAATTCATTACTTCATCTTGTAACCCAAATAAGCATAGAAATCCTTACTGCCCCAAGCTTCGTATGTTGAATATAGAAGTCTTGAAGCCTTATGCTCTATGTGACGGATTAGACTTCTCTCTTATCCTCACTCACCCACTTTTCAAAATACTACTAAGCTGTAAGACCTTGAAGCTCTTGGCCTCCACTATTTTTATGCTTATTTCTGAGATCTGAACTAGTGAAGAAGTATCAGAAATCCGTGTGTCATTTCTTTAGATTAATGAACCAACCTATTTCCAATGTACATATGTATCTATAGATCATAATTGTTGTCTCCAATATCCTGTAAATCATTTGAGACATGCTATTTTAGATGTGCCTAGGCAATCGTCTTGAATCAATATAAGGTTGTCTCTGGGAGATATAACATCATTTGGCATAGTTTTCGGGAGCTTATTGAAGGATTCTTTCCCCTAGGATACAAAAAGTTGAAACACTCTTTGAATAAGTGATAAAAGTTTGTTATGATTGTTTCCATATCACCTTGGTGACTCTACACCGATCTCATTATCATTCATAACCCTTCCTTTTAAAAGGCCTCCTACTCACTCAAATACATCCCAACATAAAGCCCCATTTGTATTTGACCCTAAAAAAATGATTTTTAAGAAAGTATGGAAAGAGAAAACTCCCCCAGAATATGCTACCATCTCATCAACCTTCGAAGTTCCCTCTTCCAGTTCTCAGCCTGTTGCTGCTCAGTATTCAGGGCTTACTCCTAAGGCCTTGACATACCCTCCTTCCCTTACAACCCCTGTGGTCTTAACCCTAATACCTCAATCAAATTTGAATCTACCTCCACTAGTCCAGACGGCTCTCCCAGGATTTTTACTCAATAAATATGCACCTCTTGATCTACCCCAGCCTCTGAGTGCAATGTCCCAAGACTACCTAAAGCATCTACTTAGGTTCAATGGGGAATATGATAACATGACACAAAGCCACATTAAAACCTTTATTTATTTTTCCGAGAACATAAATGTGGAATAGTTGGATGTGGTTATGAGACTTTTTGTACAATTCCTCGATGGAGAGGCTAGAAAATGGTTCAAATCCATTCCTAATTCCTCCATCCCTACATGGGAGCAACTTGAAAACTCTTTCACCCAAAAATGGGGAGAAAATGGGAACCATGAGTACCTCTTTACTAAGTTCAATGCAATAAGGAAAAAGCTGAAGGAGGATACTACATAATTTATCAAAAGATTCAATAAGCAGTTCAGTAGCCTTCCAGCTGACATAAAGCCTCCCCCAGCTACAGCTCGTCTGGTTTTCTTGGGATCCTTTGACTCTAATGTTGGTTTTACCTTGAGAGAAAGAAAATCTACCACTCTGGACCAACTTCAGATCAATGCTCTCGAAGTGGAAGAAAATCTGGCCTCGGCAGGGAAGTCGATGGAAAAGCAAGAACCTACCGAACCCAAAAGAGGAAAAGAAGAGGCATCCTCCTCTAGTCGAGTTGGGGAATCATCAAAACCAAAGTGAGATGATCTAGATAAACTCATCAAGAGCTTATCACAAAAGTTTGGGAAGCTCAAAATCGAGAACAAGAACCTCTCTACATAGAATGCTCAAGTCAACAACCGGGGCTATAACCAACAATTTAGAAGATCTCCACTACAACTACTTCCAAGGGAAAGAAAGGAGCAGCTGGATTAGATTCCTCACCCCTGAGAAGGTAGTCCAGATGAACAATTTTCAGATACTTAAGAAATGCAGGGCAATACATATGCTCTTTTTTTGAAGACGAACATGAAAATATGGCCCACCAAGAGGCCATTCATAACAGAGAAGCAGCAGCAGAGGAAGAAGATATGGATTATTATTGCAGTCAATTTGCAGAGTTCATGCAAATACAGCCACAATGTAAATATATCTAATATCTTCAAAGAAGAGGACGAGAGAACCATAACAGCAAGGGGAAGTTGCTCCCCAAGTGGTTCCTCCAGCCTCAAACAAAGGGAAGGGTAAGCTACATCCTGACCCACCCAATACAAGAGTCTCTACAAATAAAGAGAGCAGTGATCCTAAAGGACACACAGAAAAAGATGCACCCACTCCACTGACAACTGCCAGCGGGAAGGGAGAAGGAACAGAGCATGGAGATGTAGAAAAGGCCCAAGATACGTTCAATCTCCAGAAGGCACTAGAAAAGGTAAAAAATCATGTTCCTCTGACTAAGTTTTTAAATTAGCCTCATTACTAAGCTCAAGTCTCCAAAATCATGCACCCAACTGGCTCAGCACCATCCCCATGATAGTTTGAACCTCCAAGAGGAGAGGCCGATGGTTTTTTTGGGCCGCATGTGGAAGAGTTGGATCCCTCTACTGCACCGTTTTATGTGACTTTGGTGATTCAATACCTTTTGTTGCATAACTTCATGCTAGATTCAGGAGCTTCACAAAACCTCATGCCATTATCAATAATAGAACAGGTGCATTTGGTGATCACTAGACCATACAAAGACTTATACTCCTTTTACTCCAATAGAGTCAAGTGCTTAGACATGATAAAGGATCCGGTCATAAACTTGGCTCAGATCCTAGTGAAGAGTGTGGTCATGGATATAGTGGTGGCAGACATACCTCCTCACTTTGGAATTACCTTATCCAGATCTTGGGATTCCATGGTGGGTGGCTCTATCAAGCTAGATCTTACTTATGCTACCATTCCTACTTTTGGAGGTGAGCAAAGAAGGTTGTACAGAGAATCCTGATTTGTGAAAACCGTGACCCTAACTAAAGGCTTAGAGAACTCCCAAGTGCATGGGAAAGACAGTGACATCTCCTGCTTATTCTTAGAACATGATGAGAACCTATTAGAAGAAGCATCAGTACACTTGACAAGGCGGTTGAAATACCAGCATTTAAATGAAAATGAGGTATGGAAATTATACTTCGATGGAGAAAACTCAAAAGATGGGAATGGAGTTGGAACATTGTTGGTGTCTCTAGAAGGTAGCATGATACCCCTCTCTTTCAAGCTCGAATTTGAGGTGACCAACAACGTATTGGAGTATGAGGCATTACTCCTGGGGTTACAAATAGTAATAAATATGAACATTGAATACCTATCAGCCTATGGAGATTCTAAGCTAGTTGTGAAGCAGATCTGAGACCAATGCTAAGCCAAACACCCCAGGTTGAGGACGTATCAAAATGAAGTGTGGGACTTAATTGACAATTTCTTCTTGGCATTTAACATCCAGTTTCTACCTAGGGAAGAAAATAGGATGACTGACTCTCTTGTTGTAGCTGCAAGCCCTTTTAGGCCCCCACAGAATCCACTCCTCAGATATGAGATAGAAGTCAGACACAGACCTTAAATACCTGATAATGTAAAACACTAGCAGGTATTCGAAGATGATGAGCAAATAAGAAGATTCATAGAAGTCGTTGGGGAGTTTTCCCATTCCACTATCAATCAAGAAGAAGAAAAAGAATAAGAGAAAGAAGCCACTCCATGGAAAGACATAGTGGTTGGGCAAAAAAAATTGCAACTAAAAGGGAACACCATCCCTCATGGAATTATTCCACTAGAAATACTTTTCAATAAAGACGACATAGTGTCCAAGCCAATAGACCCAGAGAAGGATGACAAAGTCGAAGACTACAACATCGGATCAGAGGAGGAACCCCAGAAGATCAGATTGTCCAAAGGAGTCCCCCTGCAATACAAACAGAGGTATTTAGATTTGTCAAAACTTACAAATATGTATTTTCTTGATCTTATGATGATTTGAAATCATTTTACACAAATACCATTCAACATAATATTCCTCTGAAGAGTGGTATAAAGCCATGTAAATAAAAACTCAGACCAATAAACCCACTCTTACTCCCCTCCATTGAAAATGAGGTAAGGAAGTTGTTGCAGGCCAATATCATAATTCCTCTAAGATACTCAGAGTGGGTGGCAAATTTGGTCCCTGTCTGTGTTGTGGAGGTAAATCCCCTCTGCGGACAAAGGTGATCCCTACTAGCCCAGATGGGGTCTAGCAACAATCAAACAACGCTATCACGCAGGTTCGTAATTGCAAATTAAAGACCAATGATGAGGGCCTACCTGGATTCCAACGCTAGTACTTGTAGAAGAGTCGACGCTCCCGTTCCTTTGTTCCGGCTCGTCATGATCCCCACGATCTCCGTGAATGGACACCTTCACATGCAAAGAACGACACAAACACAAGCATAAAATCCAATAGATGCAACTATATATCAGTCAGAAAGGATATAACTCATCATCATTAAAAAGAACAATAAGAGTGGAACCATAATGATAGTCATCTATTATTGATAAACAAAGAAGAATACAACCATAGTTCTGACGTCAAATCCTCCTTTGGCTGGGTGATCAGCAGCACATGTCTTGCAAAGCTTGTTGGGAATGGGGAACAAGCCTC
>APFE030044971.1:79688-101833 GCA_000404065.3 Pinus taeda | reverse complement strand
ATTACATTTGCATACTTTTCAAGTGAATTGTGCGTAGATTACAATTGCATAGTTTACATTCTGAAAAATCAATCGTATATTTAGATCAGTTTTCTTTGATTTGAATTTACACAAAAAATAAAAATAAAATAAAAAAGGGTTTTGAAATTGATTTGCATTAGTTTATCTTGATAAAATTAGTGCATTAGAGAATTTGTTATATTTTCTCTTATTGATCAATTTTTTGCATTGTTGGAAGTGAATGGAAACTCTCTCCTTACTTTAGTTAGCATTCATCGAATGAAATGATATATTGTGGCATATAGCTTGCATTTAGGGAATTTTGAGACACTACATACAGTAAGGCATGAAAACTGAAACATAATACAAGATCAGCTTTAAAATGAACTAAATGAATCTAACAACGCATTGGAACATAACGCACACTATTTAGAGGTCTAGGCTAGAGACGTGCTCCGACATCGTTAAACCTAGTCACTTTTGTTTCCACTCAAGGTTGGGTGATTCCTCCTTCTGTGACTCAATAGTGGTCTAGTACGGATATGTGCTCCCACGTACCATCGAGTATATGGGGAGACCCCACTAGGTTATCATCCTTTATCCATAAGAAGCCATGTCTGCCACCTTACGACTCGTCATGCACCGAACACAGCATTCGGGAAGATTGACTGCCGTACAGAAAGTCCTTGGTTTTCATACGGTTGCCAAGGTGTATATGCAGTTTTACAGATTGTTTGGTAAACCTTTTGCCTAGTTCTCTGGAGTAGTCACTTTTGATCCTTTTCGGACTCCCTAAAAGAAAAGGCTCATCTAAGCATTTGTCACTTCGGGCTCATTAAACATTCGAAGGTGACTAGAGTCATATTTTTGTCCTTTTCTCAACTCTCTAAAGATGAAAAGGTTAAGTTATGTCCTTGTGTGTAAAAATTAAATTACCCGTGATCACATGCCCTGCTAGATTATGTTTGTTGGCCATTTGATTGTGTGTCTTGGCTCTTTTTCAGCCCCGTGTGTGATTTTCAATTTTGATGGCAACTTTTCCAAAGTTCACCAACCCAGGAATCCCCTCTGAAGGGAATCCTGGTCCTTTTCCTCCTTTTTGGAATGTTGGTTCTCCTTACATGGCAACGTTGTCCCTTCCTGGGTTAACTGTTGGGTTGCCTATTTGGTTGTTCTCAACCTCTATGGTCCCTAATGTTTCAACTATTGGTCAATTAGTTCCTCCACCCGAACAACATCATGTTGATTCCAAGGTGGACCTCTCCCCTTCTTTGCCTGTTTCTACGTCTTCATCTTCTACTTCGCCTGGTGAATGTCTGGATTCAAGTAACCAAGTGGCTAAGAAGAAGAAGAAGAAGTCACCTAAGTGAGAGGCTAAATGTGCAGCTACTACCCCGAGTATAGCTCAGGTCGGAACTCCTTATGCTCCTCTGCGAAAGGTTAAGTTTCCTTGTAAATTGTGCAAGGGAGACCATCTTCTCCATGCTTGTCCTGGCCTTCCTAAGGTCTTAGAAGTAAGGTATCATGATCCGGCCTGCCCCTCATCGCCCTCTGGAGCTCATGGTGATGTTACCCTATCAACTGGCTATGGCAAGAAGAAAGGGAAGATTCGATTCCCCTGTAGGCTATGTGAAGGCAACCATCTCCTTCACCTTTGTCTGCTCATGGATAAATCTTCTGCTGTCTTGGAAAGTCTTACAGCTTCTTCACCCCAACTTCCTATTGGTTATCAGAGGCTCTCGTTAGACCCTCTCCCTGTCGACAAAGAGATTGATTTAGATCCTTCTCTTGTCCATCCTCCCCTTTCCAAACCTGGATGTGCTAAGCCTGTTCCAGACCAACTATTGGTTGGGAAGAGTGTCAACTCGGGTTCACCACCTGTCGATCACTCTGTCTCGGGAGAGCATCATTCTCATGTTCTTCTCATCTAGTCAGATTCTCCTGAGTCCAAAAATGACTCTCCTATCCCAGCTGATCCCGAGAGTCCTTCTTCAGAGAAGGGGGGCAATCATATGATTCCCCCACCAAGTAGTTCAGTCGTTTCCTTCGACTGGAGTCACCTGACTACATTCCACCTTCCATCCCATGTGCCTTTCCAGATTACAGTGCATGCCTATGATAAGGCAATACCTAGCACTGTCTTGGATGAGGGTGCATCTGTCAGTATTATGCCCTCCACTACTTGGCAACCTTTGGGCTCCCCACAGCTTCTGTCAGTCGCACAGAATCTGATGGCATTTGACGGAGGAACCAGTCAACCATTAGGGATCCTTCCGCAGTTCCTTATTACTTTGGGAGGCAAAACTGTCTATATAGACGTATTGGTTACCCAAGGTGCTCTAGATTTCAATCTTCTCCTTGGTCGTGACTATGTTTATTCCATGGGGGTCCTTTTCTCTTCACTTTTCCGTGTGGTTTGCTTTCCACAGTGTTATCACTCAGGTTGTTCCCTGGCTCCAGGAGGGAATACGACCAAGGTAACCACTAACCAATCTTTCAGCTGCAGATCCTAGCCAATCTACAACCAAAGAGAGCTCTCTCTTTGTGATTTAGATTTGTTTGATGGTATATTAGGCTAGTTATGAGACACAAATTTTGTTTGGTGTTTGGAAGATGACATTCAATAAAACAAGGCAGTAAGTTGAGAGAAGTTTAGGCCATTGGGTTGATGGAGTCTAATCTAGTAAACTTCTGGTTACATTTTCTTTGGCAATGGAAGATTGTAGAGCAGGATAGTTGAACATAGAACAATATTTCAAGGTGAAAGTAAGATGGAATGAAGCTAGGGAATGAAAGGCAATCAAGAATCTTTCATTATGTTAACAGAGGGAAATTGTGTAAACATTAACAGGGAGCAATTAAGAATTCCTTACTGATGTTTAATGTGTAAGAACCAAAGAGACAAGAGCATTTAAGAATTCTTGCCTATGATGGTCCTGTGGAAAACATTGAAAACTACAGGAACTGAACACAGAGTACAGACAGTAAATTCTGGGTTATCTTTTTTTCCCTGTAACTTAGAACATGGTTTTCATATGATAAATAAATTACAAATACAGTAAATCAAGAGTAAGGGAAACTTATTGATCCATGCATCAACATAAGAATTCTGCAACACATCCTTTAGCCATTGAATCCACAACCAGCAAATTCACCAACACAGCATCCGATAACTTTATTTCAGAAGAGTTCTCAAAATTTACAGAGCAGGTCCATAATGATATTCATCAGCCAACAATAATACATCTCTTTTGCAAGTATTTATAGAAGTTTAAAAAATATCCCGTAGGGAAATATCTGGACATAAATTTATCCATCTACTCTGGCAGAAGCAATAAATAATGTGGAAAAAACCCGCGCAGTAATAACTGAGGAGATAAATATGTTGTACTGGCTGTTGTAGGTGTCATGCTTGTTGTTGAATTTTGTCATCTGTGTCTGAGCCTGTTTCATCTTTTGACGCGAATCTTCTTCCTCAGCTGATTTGATTTCTCCAGATATCACCTTTTAATTTGTATTGCTAATAATTTTACAAAAATGAGAGCTAAAATTATTTTGGTAAAACCACCAGCATGCTCTGCCACCACTGATCCGTTGGTAATTGATGATTTCTCATTTTGATCAGTGTCTCATCAACTTCAGTGTACCTATAATAGTTTGGCTGGAAATCAAAAAGATGTGCCACCTCATGCTCAATGAAGAACAAACCTTCCAATTTATCATACAAACTTTGCCCTGTGGGAGGGACTGTCTCTTCTGTGCTGCTTGATGATGCTATAATCTGATTTTGCACATAGGTATTTAGCCTATGAGCATATTGTTCTTGCTTTAACAGCTTCCCGCTGCTAGTAACCAAGCTAGGCGAACCTTTGCATTGTAACATTGAAAATTTATGTCTGAAGGCTTCTACATCTGCCTGCATTTCCTGGCATTTCCTTTCTACTGTCAAACAAAATTTCTCATGGTTAGCAACTTCTTGACTCTTAGAATGGTCTTTGTCCTGTTGTGAATGTCCAAAGATGCTAACTGTTCACTGGTATGAGTGTTCAAAAAGTGAATCATTTGATTGGCTTGCTCAGGTTTATTGGCCAATAATACTCTGGATTTTTGAGTTTCATACTGAGCCAATCCTATCAACTCTACCTGATCAAAAATGGTTTGTATTGCTGTCCACTGATCAGCAATAGCTTGGCTAATTTTATCCCACAAAATGGTCTTTATTTCTGTCAGGGTTCTATGGAGAGTGAGGTCCTTCTCGAAGGCCTTTATTTTGTTCTCTAGGGCCTTTACTTCCCTGGTTTTCTCTGCAACAGTCATCTTTGATTTGTCATAACTAACCTCAATTTTGGCTAGTTTTTCCTTGGTCTCCTTCAGTTCTGCCATCTGGGTCTCCAAGGCTTTTATCTCTTTCATCATTTCCTCCATGCTCAAACTGGCCTCTTGCAATGCACTTATTGTAGCTGCTGTTGAAGTTGAGGCACCTGTTGTTGAAGTTGGATCCAGGGGAGGTGTTGTTGTAGTGATTGCTGGAGGAGGAGCTGAGATGATTGGAGCTGTTTGGGATGGCCGAGAGGCCACTTCTGGTTGTTTCCCTTGTAGAGCTTCTTCCAATGCTTTCTCTATGTCCAGCAGTCTTTCGTTCATCCTCATGAGTAAGCTGACCACATCCTCTTCTTCCTTTTGTTGTGCCACCTCTGTGGTTTGAGGATGTATTGTAGCTGGCAGCTTCAATTGTCTTCTTAGGGCTGCTATGTCCTCCTCCTTTTTCCTTATTAAGGCCTGTGCACCTTTGGGATCCTTTGGATCATGTCCCAACTCTATAATGATTTCTTTCAAGGATTTTATCCTATTATCCTTGGCCAATGAGGAGGCTTTCTCCAGCTCTAGTTCGGAAGAGGTGTTATACAATGAATTTTCTAATCTATGGGCCATTAGAGCTTTATCTGCTAAGGTGGAGTATACCATTCTTCAGCCTGTTTATGCAACTCAATCTGGTCTATTAGATGGATGTCTTTGGCAAGAACTTCCAGATTGGTTCTGATATAATCTGCAGCTGACTATGGATGCTGTACAGTTGGTCTGAATTGACTAAGAGTCATCTTCCCTGCTTTCATGTCATAGGCTACCATCAGCCTTTGTTGATTTGTAGGAGCCATTCTTAACAATTGATTGTAAAGTTGAAACCTCACTAGTTTGTTTCTAGCTTTAATTTCAATGAATGCTCTCCTGATATCTAAGCCCTGCTTGGTCTGCTGCTTGGAGGATGAAACCTCCCCACCTGGCTGTCTCTCTTGCTCCTGCTGAAAGGAGTTGGCTGATGTTTCCAAAATAGGAGGGATCTATTGTTCAGAAGTTCCCTCACCCCTGATATTGCCTGTGGTCTCTTCAGTAAATTCCTCCTCGGAATAGGGGTTTAGCCTCTGTCTCTTTTCCCCTTGCTGATCTATAGATGTCCCTGTGGGTGTGTCTTCAAGTTTGTCCCTCTTTTTAGCTCTTTCTTCATTGTGAGGGGTTTGCAGTACAGGGATTTCAGCTACCTTTATTTGGGTTGAAGGGCCTTGTTCTTGACCCTTTTCCTGATTTGTGGATGGTTGTTCTGCCATTATACTCTGTTGTTCTGAATTATCAATTTCCTTGCCTTTCCCTACAGGTGGAATGGCTTCTTTAGCCGGCTGTTGTGAAGATGTAGCAGCTGATGTGCTTGCTCCAATATGTTGAGGCTGTGTGAAGGGGACCTGTGCAAAATAATCCAGGTAAATTCTTTTCTCATATTCTTTCATTTCTTTTTCTAATTTTTCTTCTTCAGTGAGCTCTTCATCTAGTGTTCCCTCTACCCATTCTTGTCGATTAGCATATTGTTCAATGTGAGGGATTGGCTGGTGCACATATCATGAAAGCCTGTGTTTGACTCTTCTAAAGCTTATGAAATGTTCAGGGTCATATGGTGCCCAAATGAAGCTTTGTTTCAGCATGAGCTCTTCACTTAGCATCTTGTTTGCATCACTCTAGGCTTCTTCCCTTTTATTGAAAACAAAAGGACCTAATTGATGTCTAATTTTGAGTTGTGCCTTCTTGTTTTTTCCATGGAAATGAGTCAAATCTACACTACTGAATTTCCTAAAATATTCCAAGGCAAAAAGTCTCATGAGGACATATCTTGGCAGTTTATAGGGAGGCAACTCACAACCATAAATCCTTATCACTATGTGGTTTTGGTAGAAGTACCAATCACCAATGTTGTAGACCCTTGAAAGATGTAAGATTCTTTGCATTTCAGCAGTGAGCCTGCCAGGAGGAGTCATCATCAACAAGAAAGTGGCTGGTTAGATGAACATATCAACAAACTCACAATATGTGTAGGGAGAGAGGTGGACTTCATGGAAAACTTAGGTCCAGAAGATAACAGATATCCTCTCTCCTTTGGAGTCTAGTTTCTTGAGAGGAACTTTGAAACTATCAAGGAGATAGTATAGCAGCAGATGGTATATGTAAGAGGTATACTTAAATACTCTTTCTCTTTCCAACATCATGAATTGCTCATGTATTTTGTTTGCTATGAAGGTGGCATAGTCATACATGACAGCAGGGGGTTGTCCTGGATTGAACATGGTCAATAGCACAAACACAGTTTCATCCACAAACTCATTGGTTTCGCATCCTAGAATGTAGGATATCATATCTACCAGGAGCCTGCCTATTTAATTGAATGAGACTTGATGATAGGGTGGAGGATGACTGGCCTGGCACTGTGGTTGCATGAACAACTGACCTACCCTTGATATTTATGAACTAGAGAGCTTTTCACCCTTATCAAGCAGGAGTTTCATTGTGAGAGGAACCAGAGGCTAAGGTGGCTCAAAGTTCAGCATTTCATTTATGGATTGAGGAGTAATGTAGAACAATATAGACCCCTCTAGAGTGAGGATTGCTCTTTGTGTGGGGTCATAGTTTGCATGGCATAGATGAATGAAGTCAGGTAGCACATTGACTGATGGGAGGTAGTAGATGGGCATACTAGATTCCCAGATTCTCAGGACATAAGTGTTATTTCTGTGACTGCTTCTAAATTGACAAACAGTTTTGAGGTGAGATTTGAGGCCCATCATGTCCTTGATTTGGAAGTCCCTGTCTGCCAGAGGTAACCGTTCTAAATCCATATGTGGTGCATTCAAGAGGGCAATGTTGAGAGCCACTGGAGCCTCCATACTTTAATTGACTGTGTCTTTAACTAGAATGTGTGTTTGTAGAATAGTAGAAAGGATAATTGTGCTTTAGGACTTTTCTTAGGATCTTGTGGACTGAATTTATCTTATGGTGATCTTACAGGGTAGCATCCATAGTATAAAGGTAAATTATGCAAACTGCAGTGGGGGAAAATGGACCAAACTGTAGGGATAGGCTCCCTTTCAAGCTGTTAGGTAAAAAACTCTTTGGGGTAACAGGGAACAGCAGTGGATTGGGTTTCTCACGAAATTATAGAATAAGCTTGGAATTCTGAAGAAACAAGGGAATAGTTCCTTCTTGTTGATAATTTTGCACAATTTTAGAGGCGAGAAGGCGAGCTATAATTGAAGTTTTGCCGAGCGTTTTGCAAAGGTTTCTGGCAGAGTTTGCAGGTTTACTCCATGAACAATGGTTGGATAGCGATTGTTTTTAGTGCAGATGTCACAGGTAATAATTTTTTGACTTAATTGCAACTCTTTAGGTGATTTCACCGGAGAAATTGCTTAAAACAGGGTTGAAGGATGAATATGAGGTAAATACCTAGTTTTCGGGTGCCTGAGGTAAGGTGGAGACTGTAGGTTGAGCTGAAGTGGTGCACTATGGAGTTGACTCAGCTGGGTGACGAACTGTGCAGTAGCGAAGGCCAACTCGTCGTAAAATCGAATGCAAGGTTGCGCAGTCAACGAGCTTCGAAAATAAATAACACAATCACTTTCCCATGTTTTTTTATAAAAATTTGGACTTTTCGTACCTTTTTGGCGCGTTTTGGGGATGACGTCAACATCACGTTGGTTTGTCCGGTAGTGGAGTACGGAGGGTGACGTGGTCGCTAACATGGTTGCTGACTAGGAGGGTGACACGGTGGACACGGCGACGGGAGAAACAACGCGAGTGATGACATAACGGTTGACGGGAGAGTGACGTGGGTGGAAGGACGGAAGGCGGTAAGCGGTTTCCATCACGCCGCCTTTGGTACGAGCGCGGTATCTGTCAGAGCCGGCCTGATGCAATCAAAACGTGCCGGGTGTCCCTGTGTACGACGGGAAAACCGTTAACCATCAGGTACTAATGTCCCGTCGTCGGGCCGCATCCGATATCGATAAGGACCGTCGGATCTGGGGAAGGCGATCCAACGATGGACGGGAGGGTAAGTCACCAGAGGTTTAGTAGAGCCGCACGCATAATAACGTTTAATTTTTGTAAGGTTGCGGCGGGTTTAAGACTTTGGGTTATTTGGCAACTACGGAGCGGACCCGATGCTTTAATTAACAAAAGGTTAATTAAATGGGTTTATTGCGTGGGTAAGGTAGGGTATGGTTATTTGTTTGACCAGGGGTCTAACAAATCCCACTAGGACACGTGGTAGGCTATCATTGGTCCCAGATGGACCAATGGTTCCCAAGTACTTTCTGAACCATAGCCATATTAGGCGGGGATGGGATATATATAGTTTTTTTTTGGGCTTTTTTGCTTTTAATACATAATAGGGGTAGGGAAACATTAATCTAGGAGTTATATACATAGAGTTAGGGTGTTAATATGCCAAGTGATAGGGAAATGCTAAGTTTATAGAGTAAAAGTTAGATTTTTTGATGAGATGTAGGGGAAATGAGATGATGGTTTTTACACAAGAAATGTGGCTTGTGTTTACCAAGCAAAGGCAATGTTTGCTTAGTACCTTGCAAAATGAAATGGATTAGGACTATTTGAGCAGATCTCAATATCCTTAAGGGATGTTAGTGAAATTTATGGGGGAAATGAAAAGGGAAGTTAGTCATGCTCCACTGAACTTGTAACCACTTTGCCATGATGCTGGTGATACTGTGTAAACTGAACATCATTCTGCTTTCTGCAACCTCATAATTATCTGCCTACCCAACCTAAAATATCTAACATTTTTTCTTCCTTTGATTGGGTGCATTTGAGCTAGCAAACCCTGCTTTTCCTTTTTCTTTTGACTGCCCTCCTATCTAAAACTATCCTTATTTCAACCAAGGGCTCAGATTGAGCAGTTGGGCCCTTTATTTCTCTATCTAATCTAGTGATCTGCCAAGCTTGAACTATTTGAGAAAATCTTATTCTCTATTCTAAAACAAGAAATTTAAACATGAACTAGCCAGGGTTGCACTATCTGGCTATTCATCAACTGTAAGAAAATCAGTAATTGCACTTCCTTGTTTGCATGTGTTATCAAGCCACTTTCTCGGTCTTCCCTTGGAATTGCTTTCTTTTCTCTTTATCTGAATCTTGATTGTTGATAATATGGAACCTTTGTAGTATGGAAAGGATGATCATATTTGGTATTTCCACAGTCAATCATGAGAAATGACACCTATTGGTATAGGAACCTAACAGTGGCTCCACTTGGGGATGGATTTTCCAAGAGAAAAGGCAAGAACAGCAGGTCATATGGCCTCATTCTTATTTCTTGCTGTGTTTATAAAACTTCCTTATGCTGCAAGCTAACCAACTGAACCTTTGTGGCATGAATGCTTTTCACATCAACTGATCTGAATGTAATTGCGGCTCTATCTTTGGAGGTTGATCAGAGTTGTTTTTCATAAACAATCAAGAGAGAACTTTGGAATAGTAGAGATGCAAAAAAATTAACATCAAGGGTGGTATATCTATTGGCTTCCTTCTCAAAATTTACCGCATCATATCTCCTATCCTAATGTTGAAATGAACTGCTAAATTAAACCCTTTTTATGTACAAACTACCCTCTCCTTGTGTTTTAACAAGGAGGGTCAAAATAATGCTTGAACATTCGCCCATTGACTGGGCCTTCCTGAGCTTCTGTGCCATTCAAACTCTTCAAAAAATAAGTGTTGTTTCCTTGTATAGCCTGGATGACAAAAGGGCCTCTCCATAGGAAATCAAATTTGCCATGT
This sequence comes from Pinus taeda, assembly GCA_000404065.3. Classification (NCBI taxonomy): domain Eukaryota; kingdom Viridiplantae; phylum Streptophyta; class Pinopsida; order Pinales; family Pinaceae; genus Pinus; species Pinus taeda. The sequence continues at coordinate 91,717 of APFE030044971.1, read as the reverse complement.
TTTCCTTTGTCTTCCCTTCTAGAGTCCCACTTTAGTACTTTGTCTCCTATGAAGAAATCTTCAACTTTTGTTCTTTTGTCAAAAATTTTCTTGAGTTTGTCTTGTAGAATCTGAGTTCTCTGGTATACTTCCTCTCTAATTTGTTGCAAGTGAATAGTTTGATTGATTCTCCTTTGAATTGCATTGGATTCTGCTTGCAACTCTTGCAACAATTTGATCACAGGGATTCCCAAGGATGAGGGGAACACAGCCTCCATGCCATACACCAATTCATATGGGTTGGTTCCAATAGATCTTTTTGTGGTCAATCTGTCCGCCCACAGTGCATTTACTAACTTTTTATGCCAGCTCTTTTTGTTCTCTTCCAAGACCTTTTTGATGATATTGATCAGGCTTTTATTAGATGACTCTGTTAGGCCATTACCTTGAGGGTAATAAGTTGTGGAATGACCTAAGGTAATGTGGTATTTGTGGCAAAAACTTATCATTCTTTTGGACTTGAAGGCAACAACATTGTCTGTAATAATCTTTTCTGGACATCCAAATCTAGACAAGATATTGGTTTCTAAGAATTGCATGATGATTGAGTCATTGGCTTGCCTACAAGGGATAGCTTCTATCCATTTGGTAAAGTAATTTGTGGCAGTTAAGATCCATTTGTGTTGTCCAGAAGAGGAAGGATGAATTTCTCCAATGAAGTCTAAACCCCATTGTTGAAAAGGCCTTTCAGTTGAAATAGGTTTGAGGGGCAAGGGCAACAGCTTCCTCTTGCCTTCAAAGATCTGGCATTTATGGCAGGAAACTACAAATTTTCTCACATCACTAAAAAGCCAATAAAACCATCTCTTAGAATCTTATCAGTTGTGGATTTCCAGTATAGGTGTCCTCCACAGTCCCCTGCATGAAATTCCTTGAGTATTTTGTCAGTTTCATCCTGAACTAAGAAATTGAGCAAAACACCTTCATGATTTTTCCAAAATAAAACCTTGTCTATAATACAAAACTTTGAAGCTTTCATTTTCAAGAATCTCTTTTTGGTTCTGGATAACCCTGGAGGAGCTTGCAGGTTTAACAATACAAAACATATGTCAGTGTACCAAGGTGATTGTAAAAAGGCTTGATTGATCTGTGGAGTCGCCATCTCTTGTTCGTTATCCAGTTCATTGATGTCAAGGGCTTCAAAGTTGGTTTCAGTCATTACTTTGGCTAACCCTTGTCCTTTTATGAGTTTTGTTGGCTTGATATCAATGTCATACTCTAGAATGTTGGATATCCATTGGCCCCTTTTACCTTCAATTCCTTCTTGAGTAAGAATATCTTTGACCACTGCATTTGGAACATAGGCAATTATATGAGAGTACAAGATATAAATTCTAAAATCCTTTATGGCCTTCACAAGAGCATATGCTTGCTTCTCCATGATTTGGTATTTGAGTGGGGCATCTCTAAGTTTCTTGCTGAAGAAAGCAATGGGCTTTTCACATCCTAGGTCATCTTTTTGTAATAGGATTGCAGCAATAGTATGCTCAGATGCAAAGGAAAAGCTTATAAAATCTTTATCAAACCTGGGACTTGTAAGAACAAGTGTTCTTGTCAAAGCTATTTTGATTTCCTCAAAGGCTTGTTTAGCTTCTATTGTCCATTTGACTTTAGAATCTTTCTTCAGCATATTGTTCAACAGTCTAATGAGCTCGGCCAGATTGGGAATGAATCTTCTTAGGAAATTGATTTTCCCTAGAAAGCCTTGCAATTATCTTATGTTTCATGGGTGGGGGACTTGAAGGATGGCCTGTATTCTTTCTAGACCTATTCTTATTCCATCTTTGGAAATTATGTGACCTAGGAGTTTGCCTTCTTCCAGGCCAAATAATGATTTCTTTGGGTTCAATGATATGCCATATTTTCTGCAAATTAGGAATACTTGCCTTAAATGATCTAAATGTTCTTGGTTTGATTTTGAAAAAGCAGTAAGATCATCAAGGTATATGACTAGAAAGTCATGGATCTATTTAGCAAAGGCTATGTCCATTTCTCTCTGAAATGTGGCCCCTGCATTTTTTATTCCAAAAGGCATTTTCACATATTTAAAGGTTCCCCAGGGTGTTGTAAAGGAAATTTTATCTTGGTCATCTGGGTGAACTAAAATTTGATTAAATCCTGAGAATCCATCTAGCAATGAGATCCTTGAAGCACCCACTACCCTTTGTAAAATGTGATCCATCTTGGGTAAGGGGTAGTGGTCTTTGAGAGAGACTTTATTCAAATTTCTCAGGTCAACACAAAGCCTTATCTCTCCAGTTTTCTTTCTAGTGGGCAGTAGACTTGAAATCCATTTAGAAAACCTAATGGGTGAAATGATTCCAACTTGATATAGTCTTATGACTTCTTTTTCAATAAGGGGAAGGAGGACTGGATTAATCCTTCTCAGCTTTTGTTTAAAAGGTTTCTGGTTTTCTTTCAAGGGTATTGTATGTTGGATAACAGATGTGTCATAGGATTTTAAATCCTCAAAGCTCCATGCAAAGACATCTTGGAACTCAGTAAGCAACTTAATGTATTTGACCTTTTGGTCAGGAGGCAATGTTTTGGAGAGTTTTATCATTTTGGGATTTTTGTGGTCCCAATGTTGCAGTCTTCAATCTCTGCATTTAATGGTTGCATTTTTGGTCTTCTGGGAATGTCATTTGAATCAAATATATCTTCTAAAGGAGTTAGGCCTATGGGTATGACGTTGTCCTTCAACTCAATAACTTCGGATTCTTCCTCAATCATTTCATCGAAGTTGATTTGTTTGAGTTCTTGCAGTTTTCTGTGATTAAAAGTTGTTGGATGCAAAATTAAATTTTCTACTTCAGCTGATATATTTGGCTCAACTTTGTCAATTTGTTGTTGATCATCAATAGTGGTTGTGTCTTTGTTTATGCTTGAAAATTCTTCTTTAAAGTGAGGAAGTTATTGATTTGGGTGTCATTCTCAAATACTTGCCCATTTTTCACATTATCTGGGACAGCAGGTCTTTGTTTGATCTCAGCAGTGAAGTGATGATTGGGCTCAAAAGGCAGTTTACAAGTGCTGGCAAAGGTTGCCAAACTATGTGCATGTAGGTTGTGTTTTCTTGGAATTTTAGTGAGTTGTGATTCCAAGAAAGTGTTCAGTATTTCCATAGCTGCACCTCTATAAGCTCTTAGCCTAGGATCATTTGTAACAAAGTTTCCCTTTATCTGTTGTATTATCAAATCTGAGTCTCCTAGAATTGAAATTTTGGTGACCCCTAGACTTCTAATTAGTTTGAGCCCCAGCAAAAGGGCTTCATATTCGGACATATTGTTTGTGCACTTGAAATTTAGTCTATATGCATGACCCTGAGCATGGTCATTTTGTATGTTGTGTATCCAAATCCCTGCCCCTGCTCCCAATTTGTTTACTGATCCATCAAACTCTAAGTACCATAAAATTTCTTGATCAACGCTTGTCTCAGCATTTTTGGGGACTTGCTTAGTGGGCAGTGAGTTTGAACTTTATAGCTGGTTTGATATGTCAGGTTCACTTGTTACTTCAATCACATCAACAATTTTTTGGTGTTGGTCACTAGATTGTTCATTCATGTTCATTGTTTGTGTTGTTTCTATGAGTTTGGCCTCAGCTTTGGAGCACATGTCAGCATTGTATAAGATAAATGAATCCATGTCAGAGTGTATGGAATAGATGGGGAAGTTTTGGGGCTTCTCTTGACTGCTAACCACATATTTCATCAATGTTTCTCGGTACAATCTCTTTGGGTGGCCAAATACTGAAATGGTGGCATATGACATATCTAGTTGCAAGGATCCTTGAAGTTTTGCACCCCAAGATCTAGATAATAGCATACCATATTTAGGTGGGATATCAGCTACCACCACATCCATCAAGATTGTTTTGGCTAGATATTGGACGAAAGATACACAAAGATCTTTGATCAGGCCTAGACACCTGACCTGGCTGGAATCAAATGATAATAGGTCCTTATATGGCCTTGTGATATCTAGGTCTAGCTTTTCCATTACTGACTTGGGCATTAGATTATGGGAAGCACCTGAATCAAACATTGCATTATGTAACACTTTGTCATGAATGTTTAAGCTCACATAGAATGGAGGAACTCCTCCATCTACTGTCTTACCATTGACTTCAGGACCAAAAAACAGTTCTGGTTGATCATCTAGGACATTGATTGCATCCCTAGTTTCAGATATTTGAAGTGATATGTTAATTTGTTCCCTGTAAACTTCATGGTTAGCCAGTTCTGACAATGGCATGGCTATTTTTATCTTACCTATCTCTATTTCTAAGTTGAAAGGTTTTTCCACTTGCACTATTGCATTGTGGACAGCATACTTTTCCTTTTCTGTTATGTTTTCCAAGTTCTTTTCTTTATCATGATTGTTGTAAGGAACTGCCTCTACTTTGGAGTTTACTACAATAGATCTCTTTACAGTTTCTTTTGGAAAAGAGGAAGAAGATGGGTGAGTGTTTGATGGTTCTAGGTCTGAAATGTCTTCTATGACGGGCTCTTTTGGGTTGAGGTCTATCTCAGCTATGAATTTTGTGAGCAGAGAAGCATCTTTAGTTCCCTTGGGTTGTTTGGTATCTTTCAATTTGGTGGGTTCAGGTACATTTATTGTCCTACTTATCAGTTTATATTTTTTATGAACCTCATAGACTGCTGCATCATAGCCTTCTTTAAAATCAAATGATTCTCCATAGTTGGTTTGAAATTGATTTAAATTATGAGCCTCCTAATCCTCCTGTGTCAGGAAAATTTGTTGATCACCGTTTAAACCCATTAGATTAATTTGTGTGTCCTCTGTAGGTTCATTTGAGGTTGAGGCTTTAGCATAATTCTCTTGAAATGGGGGTCTAATGTTCTGATCAGGACCAGTCCTTCCAGCAGTAGGGTTTTGAAGTTTGGATTCTTGTTGAGTTACTAGGTTCCCCTTCCCAGGATGATTTCCTTTCAATGGTCTCCACTCTATCTCCTAATCTGTCCATACCTTTAATGATTGCATCTAGTTTTTGCTCAAATGCTGAAGGTTCCTCTTCAAAGTTGTTTTTCTTTCAGTTCTAGCCCAGTTTCGTTTGGCAATCAAGTTTGCTTCTACACTAATAGCTACATTTTGCATGTCTGCTAGGCTTAATGGGGCTCTTTCCCTCATCTAATATGCCATGTCTGAATCAAATCCATCAGGGAATTTGATCAAGGCTAAGTCAGGAAGAGGTCCGAGGTTCTGAGGAATGGCACTATAGACATTATTGAACCTTGCACAATAGTCTTGAACGGTTTCTTGTGGGCCCCTTTTTAAATTGTCATATTTAGTTAAAATGTGTAAAGGGTCTTTTTTCTTTTCCCATCTATTTAAAAAGGCTTGATATAGGGCCTCAGGGTTGGCTATAGAATTTGCAGCGAGTGTCCTAAACCAGGTCCTCACATCACCAGTTAGGCTTTGGACAAAGATTCTCATTCTCACATCATCATCATCAATTTCATAGTTCTCAAAATAATCTTTCACTTTCTTAGTGTGTTGTTGAGCTGTATAGGAACTAGCACCATCAAAATAGGTGATCTTGCTTTGATAATCTTGGGGCATGGCCCCTGGATTGGCAGGTAACTGCAAAGGAGCATAACGGTTGGCCATATTTACAGGGATAAATGGGGCAGCAGGAAGAAATAAAAGGGCTGGAACAAGGGGGACAGGAGTGGAAATATGGGTAGTGGATGGGGGAGTGGAAAGTATACTTTGAGGTGTGGATGAAGAACTTGGAGAGGGTGTAGCATTGACAGAAGGAACTGTGACTCTTCCAGGGGAAAGTTTAGATTTTGTAAGGTTTTGGCGAAGTATATCAAAGTCTGAATCAACAGTTTCTAAGCTTTCTTGTCTCCTAAGGGTTTTTGGGATTAAGTTAGGATTTTCAAAGATAGCTGGGGGATTAGGATTTGGATTGGATCTCGTGTAACGAGTTTTCTTTTTTGGAGCCAGCTTCTAAATCTATTTTTGGTATTTTTGCTTGAATATGTTTAAAGCAGGGAAATTAACCTCTTCTTGATTTAGAATCCCCAACGGAGTCGCCAAAAATGTTATCACTCAGGTTGTTCCCTGGCTCCAGGAGGGAATACGGCCGAGGTAACCACTAACCAATCTTTCAGCTGCAGATCCTAGCCAATCTGCAACCAGAGAGGGCTCTCTCTTTGCGATTTAGATTTGTTTGATGGTATATTAGGCTAGTTATGAGACACAAATTTTGTTTGGTGTTTGGAAGATGACATTTAGTAGAACAAGGCAGTAAGTTGAGAGAAGTTCAGACCATTGGATTGATGGAGTCTAATCTAGTAAACTTCTGGTTACAATTTCTTTGGCAATGGAAGATTGCAGAGCAGGATAGTTGAACATAGAACAATATTTTAAGCTGAAAGTAAGATGGAATGAAGCTAGGGAATGAAAGGCAATCAAGAATCTTTCATTATGTTGACAGAGGGAAATTGTGTAAACATTAACAGGGAGCAATTAAGAATTCCTTGCTGATGTTTAATGTGTAAGAACCAAAGAGACAAGAGCACTTAAGAATTCTTGCCTATGATGGTCCTGTGGAAAACATAGAAAACTACAGGAACTGAACACAAAGTACAGACAGTAAATTATGGGTTATCCTTTTTTCCCTGTAACTTAGAACATGGTATTCATATGATAAATAAATTACAAATACAGTAAATCAAGAGTAAGGGAAACTTATTGATCCATGCATCAACACAAGAATTCTGCAACACATCCTTTAGCCATTGAATCCACAACCAGCAAATTCACCATCACAACATCCAATAAATTTATTTCAAAAAAGTTCTCAAAATTTACAGAGAAGGTCCAGAATGATATTCATCAACCAACAATAATACATCTCTTTTGCAAGTATTTATAGAAGTTTACAAAATATCCCGTAGGGAAATATCTGGACATAAATTTATCCATCTACTCTGGCAGAAGAAATAACTAATGTGGAAAAAACCGCGCAGTAATAACTGAGGAGATAAATATGTTGTACTGGCTGTTGTAGGTGTCCTACTTGTTGTTGACTTTTTCCATCTGTGTCTCAACCTGTTTTATCTTTTGATGCGAATCTTCTTCCTCAGCTGATTTGATTTCTCCAGATATCACCTTTTAATTTGTACTGCTAATAATTTTACAAAAAGGAGAGTTGAACTTATTTTGGTAAAACCTCCATCATACTCTGCCACCACTGATCTGTTGGTAATTGATGCTTTCTCATTTTGATCAGTGTCTCATCAGCTTCAGTGTACCTGTAATAGTTTGGCTGGAAAACAAAAAATGTGCCACCTCATGCTCAATGAAGAACAAACCTTCCAGTTTATCATACAAACTTTGCCCTCTGGGAGGGACTGTCTCTTCTGTGCTGCTTGATGTTGTTGTAATCTGATTTTGCACATAAGTATTTAGCCTATGAGCATATTTTTCTTGCTTTAACAGCTTCCCTCTGCTATCAACCAAGCTAGGAAAACCTTTGCATTGTAACATTGAAAATTTATGTCTGAAGGCTTCTACATCTGCCTGCATTTCCTAGCATTTCCTTTCTACTGTCTGAACAAAATTTCTCATGGTTAGCACCTTCTTGACTCTTAGAATGGTCTCTGTCCTGTTGTGAATCTCTGTCCTGTTGTGAATGTCGAGAGATGCTAACTGTTCACTGGTATGAGTGTTCAAAAAGTGAATCATTTGATTGGCTTGCTCAGGTTTATTGGCAAATAATACTCTAGCTTTTTGAGTTTCATACTGAGCCAATCCTATCAACTCTACCTGATCAAAAATGGTTTGTATTGCTATTCACTGATCAGGGATAGCTTGGCTAATTTTATCCCACAAAATGGTCTTTATTTCTGTCATGGTTCTATGGAGAGTGAGGTCCTTCTCCAAGGCCTTTATTTTTTTCTCTAGGGCCTTTACTTCCCTGGTTTTCTCTGCAACAGTCATCTTTGATTTGTCATAACTAACCTCAATTTTGGCTGGTTTTTTCTTGGTCTCCTTGAGTTCTGCCAGCTGTTTCTCCAAGGCTTTTATCTCTTTCATCATTTCCTCCATGCTTAAACTGGCCTCTTGCAATGCACTTGCTGTAGTTGTTGTTGAAGTTGAGGCACCTGCTGTTGAAGCTGGATCCAGGGGAGGTGCTGCTGTAGTGACTGTTGGAAGAGGAGCTGAGATGATTGGAGCTGTTTGGGATGGCCGAGAGGCCACTTCCGATCGTTTCCCTTGTAGAGCTTCTTCCAGTGCTTTCTCTGTGTCGAGCAGTCTTTGGTTCATCCTCATGAGTGTTGAGATTTTTCTGTTTTAGTCAAAATAGACAAAATCCCAGTGTGTGACAACAATAGAAAATCTGTTGCTAGATTATCTCTAGGTTTTTGGAAGCAAATTAATGCATCCTAAATTTGATGTGAGAGCAGTTAGGTTCTCTCTGCTATAAAATAGGTTGTCATACGGATAGCTGGGAGACAGTGTGAGAGTTTCATTGATGTAATCTCCTGTTTGATTAATGAGAATTGCCGATGCCTATGTTTGGTGGACGTAGCCCAGATTGGTTGGGTGAACCACGTTAAAAATTGTCTTTTATGTGCTTGATTGAATGCTGTGTTAATTCTGCTGTGTGTTTTATTTAAGTTTGTTGTGCCTGAATTCCAACAATTGGTATCAGAGCGATGTTGGAGCACAGCTGAGCGTTGGTCATGGATTAGCGCTAGTGCGTGGATGTTTGCTGCTGCGTGTTGATCGTGGATGAGCGCTGAGCAAAGCTCTATACCTGCGTGGAGACCGTCTGGTGCTAGAGCGCTGGTGGAACTGTTAGTGCGTGTGTGCTGAAGCCTGTTTCATGAAGCCATGTTTTGAGAACGGTATGTTTGATTTATTGCTGGTACGCTGCATATTTAAACTGAGAGGAACCTAAATCAAAATCGCTGGTGCGGCTGTTTAAAATTGCTGTGGAAACAAGATTAAATCGCATTTGAATTTGAATCTGAGTGATGCGTTCTTTGTTTTTTAAATCGCTGGTCCATACAGTGTTGTTTTTCGAACCGGTTTGGTTGACAGTCCCTGTGTCTGGATTGCGTAGAAAACTGGATATATCAATGTGTGGTGGATATATATATTTTTTTTAAAATAGCACAGCACGGATATATGTTTAAAATAGTGTGAATATATGGTTAAAATCGGCGTGGTTATATTTGTTGAAAACCACATGGATATGATGTTTGTGAAATCGGCGTGGATGGCTTTGACCATAATGCGTTGTGTTTAAAAAACATGCTTTGAACATAATGTGTTGTGTTTAAAAAACATAAAAGGTTGAAACGCATATGTTATAAACCATATGGTACACATTATATAAACCATGTTCACATAATGGAGAGTGTGCACATTTGTTAATGGTGGTAATTGGGAGGAGCAGATCAATCTTTCCATTGGTTATTCACACAGCAAAATATTTTTTTTTTGGCAAAAGTACAAATACATAGGCAGGGTTTTTTGGTTGTGTAAAACCAAATGCAAAGGCAGAAGAAAAAATATTTTTTTTTTGTGAAGTGCAGAAAAAGGGCAATTTTTTTTTTTAATTGCATAAAAACAAAGGCATAGGCAATTTTGTTTTTTAAATTTCTGGTATTTCAAATTGAAATTGGAGATTCTTTGACAAGATGGCCAAAACACAAAGTGCCCATTTTGAAATTGAGAAATTTAATGGCAAGAATAATTTTGAGATCTGGAAGGTGAAGATACACGATCTGCTGGTTCAACAAGGTGTGGCGAAAGCACTGTTGGGGAAAAACAAAACGCCTCCTTCCATGACGGAGGATGAATGGGATGAGATGGATGATAGAGCTCTGAGCGGAATTCGGTTATGTCTGGCGGACGATGTTCTGTTCAACATTGTGTCAGAGAAAACCGCCGCAGGCCTGTGGTCAAAGCTTGAGAAGCTCTACATGAGGAAATCTTTGACAAATCGAATTCTCCTGAAACGGCAGCTTTATGGTTTGCGGATGAAAGAAGGTACCTCAATTGCTGATCACCTGAATGTTTTTAATACCTTGCTGGTGCAATTAAACAGTCTAGATGTAAAATTTGATTCATAGGATAAGGCAATAACTCTATTATGTTCTTTGCCTGAATCCTGGGATCATTTTGTTACTTCCATAAGTTTTAGTACATCAGATATCCTTGAGTTTGACGATGTTGTTGGAGCCTTGTTGGCTGAGGAGACGAGGAAGGGGTCGAATGCAGACACCTCGACATCAGAGGTAATGATGGCCAGAGGTCGCTCACGAGAGAGACACTCCAGGGGAAAGCATAGTGACTCTCGTTCGAAGTCCAAAGGAAAGAAGCCAAAGGTGAAGTGCTGGCATTGTGGCAAGGCTGGACATCTAAAAAAGGATTGCTAGAAGCGAAAGCAGGCTGCTAAAGAAGGCTCTTCGACAGAAAAGAAGGAAACACCACGGATACAGGTTGAGTATCAGGTTCAGGTATGAGTGATGAGGTATTGTCAGTGAATGTTTCAAAACATGATCAACATTGGTTGTTAGATTCCGGGGCATCTAACCACATGTGTATTCATAAAGATTGGTTTAAAACATATAAATCAATTGATGATGGTGTTGTGTACATGGGTAATGATGTAACATGTAATATTGTTGGGATTGGAAGCATACAACTACAAATGTTTGATGGCACAACCAAAATATTAACTGATGTGAGGCATGTACCAGATCTAAGGAAAAATTTGATTTCATTAGGAGCACTTTATTCAAATGGATATAAAACTGTAATTCAAGGTGGAGTTATGAAAATCTATAAAGGTATCTTACTAGTGATGAAGGCTAAGAAAGTAGGAAATCTATTTCAGTTAGAAGGTAGAAATGGGTCAGATCATGTGTCTGTGTCTGAACATGACAGTAGTTCCATTCACTTATGGCATCAAAGATTGGGGCATATGAGTGAAAGAGGATTGAAAATTTTGGCTGACCGAAAGTTACTTCCTAATCTAAGATCTGGAAAATTGGATTTCTGTAAACATTGTCTGTTTGGTAAACAAAGTAAACAAAAGTTTAAAACAGGCAAACATACTAGTAAAGGCATACTTGATTATATCCATTCAGATGTATGGGGTCCAGCTCCTATAGCTTCATATGGTGGTTTGTCTTATTTTGTATCATTCATTGATGACTTCTCTCGGAAAGTTTGGGTCTACATGTTGAAAAAGAAGTCTGATGTTTTTACAGTTTTCAAGCAGTTTAGAGCATTGGTAAAAAACAACACTGGTAGAACAATAAAGTGTTTAAGAACTAACAATGGTGGTGAATTTACTTCCAAGGAGTTTGACAGCTATTGCAAGGATGCAGGGATCGAGAGACATAAGACCACGGTTTATGCTCCTCAGCAGAATGGAGTTGCTGAACGCATGAACATGACTCTTCTAGAGAGAGCAAGGTGTATGCTGAGTAACGTCGGGTTGCCGAAGGAGTTGTGGACGGAAGTAGTGGAAATTGCTTGTTATGTGATAAACCGATCTCCATCAACGGCAATAGACTGCAAGGTTCCGCAAGAGGTATGGACAGGACACCCTTGTGACTATTCTAAACTCAAAGTGTTTGGTTGTGATGCATATGCTCTAGTGCCTAAACATCAACGAACTAAATTAGATCCGAAATCGAAAAGGTATGTCTTTGTTGGGTATGGTGATGGAACAAAGGGATTTAGATTGTGGGATCCTACTACTAGCAAAATCATCATCAACGGAGATGTAAGGTTTAATGAATCCTCTCTTGTACAGTTAGATGTAGATAGAAGATTGAAACAGGATGATGTATCTGATTTCCAGCATATTCAGTTTGACAACATTTCTAATGATAGTCATAACGACCATAGTTCAGATTATGAACAGGGTTCAGATGGAGGACAGGAACAGGTTTCAGATGGCGATCATGAAGAAGTTCCTACAGAGGATAG
>APFE030044971.1:69042-79131 GCA_000404065.3 Pinus taeda | reverse complement strand
TGTTGAGATTTTTCTGTTTTAGTTAAAATAGACAAAATCCCAGTGTGTGACAACAATAGAAAATCTGTTGCTGGATTATCTCCAGGTTGTTGGGAGCAAATTAATGCATCCTAAATTTGATGTGAGAGCAGTTAGGTTCTCTCTGCTATAAAATAGGTTTTCATATGGATAGCTGGGAGAGAGTGTGAGAGTTTCATTGATGTAATCTCCTGTTTGATTAATGAGAATTGTCGATGCCTATGTTTGGTGGACATAGCCCAGATTGGTTGGGTGAACCACGTTAAAAACTGTCTTTTATGTGCTTGATTGAATGCTGTGTTAATTCTGCTGTGTGTTTTATTTAAGTTTGTTGTGCCTGAATTCCAACAATGAGTAAGCTGACCACATCCTCTTCTTCCTTTTGTTGTGCCACCTCTGTGGTTTGAGGATGTATTGTAGGTGGTAGCTTCAATTGACTTTTTAGGGCTGCTATGTCCTCCTCCTTTTTCCTTATTAAGGAATGTGCACCTTTGGGATCATTAGGATCATGTCCCAACTCTTTAATGATTTCTTCCAAGGATTTTATCCTATTATCCTTGGCCAATGAGGAGGCTTTCTCCAGCTCTAGTTGGGCAGAAGTGTTATACAATGAATTTTCTAATCTATGGGCCATTAGAGCTTTATCTGCTAAGGTGGAGTATACCATTTCTCCAGCCTGTTTATGCAACTCAATCTGGTCTATTGGATGGATGTCTTTGGCAAGAACTTCCAGATTGGTTCTGATATAATCTGCAGCTGACTATGGCTATTGTACAGTTGGTCTGAAGTGACTAAGAGTCATCTTCCCTGCTTGCATGTCATATGCTGCCATCAGCCTTTGTTGATTTGTAGGAGCCATTCTTAACAATTGATTGTAAAGTTGAAACCTCACTGGTTTGTTTCTAGCTTTAATTTCAGTGAATGCTCTCTTGATATCTGAGCCCTGCTTGGTCTGCTGCTTGGAGGATGAAACCTCCCCACCTGGCTATCTCTCTTGCTCCTGCTGAAAGGATTTGGCTGATGTTTCCAAAATAGGAGGGATCTGTTGTTCAGAAGTTCCCTCACCCCTGATATTGCCTGTGGTCTCTTCAGTAAATTCCTCCTCGAAATAGGGGTTTAGCCTCTGTCTCTTTTCCCCTTGCTGATCTATAGATGTCCCTGTGGGTGTGTCTTCAGGTTTGTCCCTCTTTTTAGCTCTTTCTTCATTGTGAGGGGTTTGCAGTACATGGATTTCAGCTGCCTTTATTTGGGTTGAAGGGCCTTGTTCTTGACCCTTTTCCTGATTTGTGGATGGTTGTTCTACCATTGTACTCTGTTGTTCTGAATGCTCAATTTCCTTGCCTTTCCCTGCAGGTGGAATGGCTTCTTTAGCCGGCTGTTGTGAAGATGTAGCAGCTGATGTGCTTGCTCCAATATGTTGAGGCTGTGTGAAGGGGACCTGTGCAAAATAATCCAGGTAAATTATTTTCTCATATTCTTTCATTTCTTTTTCTAATTTTTCTTCTTCAGTGAGCTCTTCATCTAGTGTGTCCTCTACCCATTCTTGTCTATTAGCATATTGTTCAATGTGAGGGATTGGCTGGTGCACATATCCTGAAATCCTGTGTTTGACTCTTCTAAAGCTTATGAAATTTTCAGGGTCATATGGTGCCCAAATGAGGCTTTGTTTTAGCATGAGCTCTTCGCTTAGAATCTTGTCGGCATCACTCTAGGCTTCTTCCCTTTTATTGAAAACAAAAGGACCCAATTGATGTCTAATTTTGAGTTGTGCCTTCTTGTTCCATGGAAATGAGTCAAATCTACACTACTGAATTGCCTGAAGTATTCCAAGGAAAAAAGTCTCATGGGGACATATCTTGGCAGTTTATAGGGAGGCAACTCACAACCATAAATCTTGATCACTGTGTGGTTTTGGTAGAAGTACCATTCACCAATGTTGTGGCCCCTTGAAAGATGTAAGATTCTTTGCATTTCAGCAGTGAGCTTGCTAGGAGGAGTCATCATCAACAGGCAAGTGGTTGGGTAGATGAACATATCAACAAACTCACAATATGTGTAGGGAGAGAGGTGGACTTCATGGAAAACTAAGGTCTAGAAGATAACAGATATCCTCTCTCCTTTGGAGTCTAGTTTCTTGAGAGGAACTTTAAAACTATCAGGGTGATAGTATAGTAGCAGATGGTATATGTAAGAGGTATACTTAGATACTCTTTCTCTTTCCAACATCATGAATTGCTCATGTATTTTGTTTGCTATGAAGGTGGCATAGTCATACATGACAGCAGGGGGTTGTCTTGGTGTGAACATGGTCAATAGCACAAACACAGTTTCATCCACAAACTCACCGGTTTTGCATCCTAGAATGTAGGATATCATATCTACCAGGAGCCTGCCTATTTCATTAAATGAGACTTGATGATAGGGTGGAGGATGATTGGCCTGGCACTGTGGCTGCATGAACCACTGACCTACCCTTGATATTTCTAAACTAGAGAGATTTGCACCCTTATCAAGAAGGAGTTTCATTGTGAGAGGAACCAGAGGCTAAGGTGGCTTAAAGTTCAGCATTTCATTTATGGATTGAGGAGTAATGTAGAAAAGTACAGACCCCTCTGGAGTGAGGATTGCTCTTTGTGTGGGGTCATAGTTTGCATGGCACAGATGAACGAAGTCAAGTAGCACATTGACTGATGGGAGGTAGTAGATGGGCATACTAGATTCCCAGATTCTCGGGACATCAGTGTTATTTCTGTGACTGCTTCTGAATTGATAAACAGTTTTGAGGTGAGATTTGAGGCCCATCATGTCCTTGATCTGGAAGTCCCTGTCTACCAGAGGTAACCATTCTAAATCCATATGTGGTGCATTCAAGGGGGCAATGTTGAGAGCCACTGGAGCCTCCATACTTTAATTGATTGTGTCTTTGACTAGAATGTGTGTTTGTAGAACAGTAGAAAGGATAATTGTGCTTTAGGACTTTTCTTAGGATCTTGTGGACTGAATTTATATTGTGGTGATCTTACAGGGCAGCATCCATAGTATAAAGGTAAATTATGCAAACTGCAGTGGGGGAAAATGGACCAAACTGTAGGGATAGGCTCCCTTTCAAGCTGTTAGGTAAAAAACTCTTTGGGGTAATAGGCAACAGCAGTGGATTGGGTTTCTCAGGAAATTATAGAATAAGCTTGGAATTTTGAAGAAACAGGGGAAGAGTTCCTTCTTGTTGATAATTTTACACAATTTTAGAGGCGAGAAGGTGGGCTATAATTGAAGTTTTACCTGGTGTTTTGCAGAGGTTTCTGGCAGAGTTTGCAGGTTTACTCCACGAACAATGGTCGGATAGTGATTGTTTTAGTGCAGAGGTCACAGATAATAATTTTTTGACTTAATTACAATCCTTTAGGTGATTTCACCGGAGAAATTGCTTAAAATAGGGTTGAAGGACGACTATGAGGTAAATAGCTAGTTTTCAGGTGCCTGAGGTAAGGTGGAGACTGCAGGTTGAGCTGAAGTGGTGCACTGTGGAGCTGACTGAGCTGGGTGACGAACTGTACAGCAACGGAGGCCAACTCGTCGTAAAATCACATGCAGGGTTGTGCAGTCAACGAGCTTCGAAAATAAACAAAACAATCACTTTCCCGTGTTTTTTATAAAAATTTGGACTTTTCGGACCTTTTTGGCGCGTTTTGGGGATGACGTCAGCATGACGTTGGTTTGTCCGGTAGTGGAGTATGGAGGGTGACGTGGTCGCTGACATGGTTGCTGACTAGGAGGGTTACATGGCGGTCACGGCGGCAGGAGCAACAACGCGGGTGATGACGTAACAGCTGACGGGAGAGTGACGTGGGCGGAAGGACGGAAGGCAGTAAGCGATTTCCATCGAACCACCTTTGGTACGGGGCGGTATCTGTCAGAGCCAACCCGATGCAATCAAAACGCGCTGGGTGTCCCTGTGTACGACGGGAAAACCGTCGACCATCGGGTACTAACGTCCCGTCGTCGACGTGCGTCCGATATCGATAAGGATCGTCGGATCTGGGGAAGGCGATCCGACGGTGGATGGGAGGGTAAGTTACCAGAGGTTTAGCAGAGCCGCGTGCATAATAATGTTTAATTTTTGTAAGGTTGGGGCGGGTTTAAGACTTTGGGTTATTTGGCAACTACGGAGCAGACCCGATGCTTTAATTAACAAAAGGTTAATTAAATGGGTTTATTGCATGGGTAAGGTAGGGTATGGTTTTTTGTTTGACCAGGGATCTAACAAATCCCACTAGGACACATGGTAGGCTATCATTGGTCCTAGATGGACCAATGGTTCCCAAGGACTTTCTGAACCATAGCCATATTAGGCGGGGATGGGATATATATAGTTTTTGTTTGGGGTTTTTTGCTTTTAATACATAATAGGGGTAGGGAAACATTAATCTAGGAGTTATATACATAGAGTTAGGGTGTTAATATGCCAAGTGATAGGGAAATGCTAAGTTTATAGAGTAAAAGTTATATTTTTTGATGAGATGTAGGGGAAATGAGATGATGGTTTTTACACAAGAAATGTGGCTTGTGTTTACCAAGCAAAGGCAATGTTTGCTTAGTACCTTGCAAAATGAAATGGATTAGGACTATTTGAGCAGATCTTAATATCCTTAAGGGATGTTAGTGAAATTTGTGGGGGAAATGAAAAGGGAAGTTAGTCATGCTCCACTGAACTTGTAACCACTTTGCCATGATGTTGGTGATACTGTGTAAACTGAACATCATTTTGCTTTCTACAACCTCATAATTATCTGCCTACCCAACCTAAAATATCTAACATTTTTTCTTCCTTTGATTGGGTGCATTTGAGCTAGCAAACCCTTCTTTTCCTTTTTTCTTTTAACTGCCCTCCTATCTAAAATTATCCTTATTTCAACCAAGGGCTCAAATTGAGCAGTTGGGCCCTTTATTTCTCTATCTAATCTAGTGATCTGCCAAGCTTGAACTATTTAAACAAATCTTATTCTCTATTCTAAAACAAGAAATTTAAACATGAACTAGCCAGGGTTGCACTGTCTGGCTTTTCATCAACTGTAAGAAAATCAGTAATTGCACTTCCTTGTTTGCATGTGTTATCAAGACACTTTCCCGGTCTTCCCTTGGAATTGCTTTCTTTTCTCTTTATATGAATCTTGATTGTTGATAATATGGAACCTTTGCAGTATGGAAAGGATGATCATATTTGGTATTTCCATAGTCAATCATGAGAAATGACACCTATTGGTATAGGAACCTAACACACACGATGGAAGAATGGTGACTATAGATCAATTCTCGTTCTTTAGTCCCCCGGTGCCCCCTGCGCAGTTGTCATCCCCTCCTGGTTTTTATCCACCAGTTGTATCTGCCCCACCGTAGGTCAACTATGTGGCTACTTATCCCGTGCCTGTATCCATTGATGCTGCCATCGTGCATAGTGGCCTGGGGGCATTGGGTTTTGACTTCCAAGATGTTATCCTTCCACCGAGAGTGACACTCTTGGAAGCCTTGACTTCTTGTTCATTATGATGAAGTTCGTGTGGAGCATAATTCACTTTCCTATGTCAAGCTCCTTAAAAAATGAAACTAGGTCTGCTCAAGCATAGTTCCTGATCTTGTGTCAAGCTCATTAAAAAATGAAACAAGGGTTATGAGGATAGTTCTTTTACTATGTCAACCTCATTAAAAAATGAACCAACTCCCTTTCCAAATCGAGTCTTTTGATTAAGATCTCGTAAACTACAGGTCGAGTCTTTCCAAGATCTCGAAAGTGAACCTTCATTCCATCCACTTTGTTGAATGCAATGAAGCTTGGGGGGCATGTACCTCGTTTTGCGTCATTATGCTGGGGGCATGCGGACTTATAACAAGCAGAGCATTTCGTTTCAAGCTTGTGTAAACATGAAACCGAATCCAAGCAGAGTTCTCCATGGTTCAAGCTTGTGTAAAAATGAACCCATACCCGCTCTACCTCTCATGATTGCCATTTATCCGCTAAATTCTGCTAGATGAGCCTTGGTTATTCCATTGCCACCATCTCTTTGGCCGATCATATGCTTTCACTTGCTTATTTTCCTTTCCTTAGGGACCGCATTAAGAGTGGTTTTATTAGCCAGACTCTTGACCATTACATGTTTTGAGTAGTTCCACCATTGCCAGAACCAGTTGCTACCCTTTATACCACTCGTTCCTCTAGGACGAGTCACCTTTAAGCTCTTTTCTGACTCGTAAAATATGAAAAGATTGCAAAGTATTTTTTCCCTTTTTGACTCGTTAAAGAGAATAAAAATGAAGGTCTGCTTTCAGCTCTTTTCTGATCGTTTAAAGATGAAAAGATTGCAGAGTTATTCCTCTTGACTCATTAAACGTAAATAAGAGGTGGTCGCCTTTAAGCTCGTTTCTGACCATGTAAAGACGAAAAGATAGTCAGGCCCTTGTCGTTTCAGGCTCGTTAACGGTTATGAAATGACGTGATTTCGGTTGCTTTTTACTTTTTCAGGTCGAAGTCACTAATCATGAAAAGTACTCCTCGATCGTAATGGTCGGGCGGTTCTTTCGAGCATTGTTTTATACTTTTTTGGGCTCGAGAGACACAACTTTACGAAAAAGGACACCCCTGGAGTTTACTTTTCCGTTGTCTTTTCAAACTCTCTAAACATGAAAAGACGTCGAGTTCTTCCTTTGTCAGACTCGTTAAAACTTGATGACATTGGATTCCATCGAAATGACGCTTTACAAGCATATGTTATCCCCGTCAAGCTTGTCATTAAAAATAACCGGGGTACTCGCTAGAAATGGTGGGGAAAATGGAACCAGAATCATCGTTGTGTCGATAGTATGTCACTCTTGAACATGGCACTTGTCTACATTGTGTCTAGGTGGGGACATCTCATCTCGTTTTTCACTTGTCACCATGACCTCTTATCATTTGATGTCAAATACTGCCAAGTCCATTGTCGTGCCGCCGATATGGTCAAGAGAAGTTAACCTCTGCGAAATAATCAACCTCCCTTTGATAACTCACATAATCCTTATTCACAAAACATATTATCCTTCTCTGTCTCGTGTCGATAATGTGGGAAACACTATGGCCCACCTTCGATCAAGGTCGCTTCCTGTTGACTCTAGCTCATTATCCAGGAAGTTGACCTAGAGACTCCCTTCAGGTGGCTTGGAGCCTGCATGCCTCAATGGCAGTTTCTTTGTGTTCGACGTGAGGTTTTCATCACTAGCCTCCGATCGAATGATTCTACAGGTGTTCGACATTGGCTCACTGATTTGCACGCCGTAGATTGTACCTATAGTACCTTGAGGGCCATTGTCATTATTGGTGGTACCTTTCGCGTCTGTTAATAGTTTTCATCATTGACTGGTAATCAAACGATGTTCCTACATGTTCGACTTTGACTCCCATATTCGCATGCTTGAACTTGTACTTTGTTCGGGTCGAGATGGAGCGCAAGACCCTGGATTTTGTCTGTTAGAATCTAGGTTGTGATTTTGTGGATTCTTATGATCATTACATGACTCATTCACTGGATGGCTGTGACCATGCCTGAGTCTATTTATTGATCCTCACTGGATGGCTGCATCCATACCTTGGATCTAGATTCTTATGTACTCTGCTATGGATGGTTGCGCCCATACCACATATATCATGTACTTTAGATATCATTTGTACTTCTCCACGCAGGTTTTCCGACGGTAGTGTTTTCAGTTGGCCATGTTCTTGTAAAGCATTTCACCCCTCTCTCTCTTTCGGGCCTCATGCTTTAGGGGGCATCTGTTACACAGCAATTTGTCACCGTCCTTGTTACCCCTTCTCCCGCACCTTGGAGGACTCGTTCCGGGACCTGTGAGAAGTGACATGACCTGGAAACACTTGCATTACATTCCCCTGAGTATGAACTTCATTTTCCTTGAAGACATCTTTTGCAAAAAACCCATAAACACAACCCTTTTTCCATTGGTGCAGTTTCACTGTGCATCACTCGTGCCAATGGGGGAAATCCTCCAAAGAGGGCGTGCCAGCTGGTGCTCTGTCTCAGATTCGCACTCGCGCCAGCCAAAATGGGTAGTGTTTTTAACAAACCAACATCCGAAGGTTCTTCCTAACCCACTCCTGAACTGAATATATCTTGAGTTGGTTTAGTTTGGCTTCGAATCTCCATAGGAGGGAAGTGGTTTGCCACCTCTCATGGAAGCTTCTTAGTGATAAAGCCAATCCCATGAATATTGTGGATGATCCTAACTCCTTCTCCTCTATCTATAAAAGCTTGTCCTTTTGCCTTTGACAAGCTAGTTCAAAGTTCCAGAATTCCAAAGATTGAGAATTGTCAAGTTCATGCTGCAAGAAGCCTTCTTCATTCCCATAAGGCTAAATCTAAAGTAAGGAGATTCTTGTCCAAATAACCAAGGAAAGAGAGGCTTTTTCCCATTCCCAACAAGCTTTGCAAGACATGTGCTGCTGATCACCTAGCCAAAGGAGGATTTGACGTCAGAACTATGGTTGTATTCTTCTTTGTTTATCAATAATAGACGACTATTATTATGGTTCCACTCTTACTGTCCTTTGTAACGATGATGAGTTATATCCTTTTTGACTAATATATAGTTGCATCTATTGGATTTTATTCTTGTGTTTGTGTCGTTCTTTGCATGTTCAGGTGTCCATTCACGGGGATCGTGGGGATCATGACCAGCCGTAGCAAAGGAACGGGACCGTCAATTCTTCTACAAGTACTAGCATTGGAATCCAGGTAGGCCCTCATCATTGGTCTTTAATTTACAATTAGGAACCTATGTGATAGCGTTGTTTGATTGTTGCTAGACCTGATCTGGGCTAGTAGGGATTGCCTCTGTCCGCATAGGGGATTTACCTCCACAATAGTTCGGAAGAAGAACGAGGAGATAAGGTTGTGCGTGGACTTCTGAAATTTAAACAGGGCATCCCTAAAGGACAACCGTCTAGTCAATTTAATATCCTAAAATACTCTACATAAATTATCAATCTGGGTATCGTAAACTGATGAAGTGTGGTGAACCATATGTTCTTAGTTAAAGTTCAAGTATGGATGTCGATTTCAAGACAAGGTTTATGTCCCTTATGGTAACTTCCAAGACTTAACACTTCAAAAGATCTCAAACCATGCTATTGATAAAATCAGTGCTTGAACAAACGTGTAAATATGCAGCTACTTAAATCAAGCAAAATATGAAGTGCTTATCATGAAGTTATTGTCTTTGTTGTCCACCTAATTATAGAAATAATATCTAAACTACTGCACTCAAAACCAAAAATTGTAGACTAATGAAAGCAAAATCAAATTACTTCCCTTATAATCCGATAGCTCACCAATTAACTTCTCGGGTTAAGCCATGGCACCAGAGATAACGTCAAATAACATGAAGAATTGATATCTAAATTACCTACTTGCAAATTAATGAAAGCACAATCAAATTACTTCACTTATAATCTGATAGCTCGCCAATTAACTTCTCGGGTTAAGCCATGGCACCGGAGATGATGTCAAATAACATGAAGAACTTGATATCCAAATTACCTACTTGCAGATTAATGAAAGAAAAATCAAATTACTTCACTTATAATCTGATAGCTCACCAATGAACTTCTCGGGTTAAGCCATGACACTGAAGATAACGTCAAATAACATGAAGAACTTGATATCTAAAGTAGCTAATAGCAACAAACAAATCTCACTAAAATCAAAGCATAACAACTGAGATTTAAAAGCTAAAGTTCAGTAGAGGAAGCAAATCTCAGATCAGCACTTGATGCAAAAACTACATTAGAAAGCTCGAGCAAAAACTAATAAGCAAATACAAGAACATGTAAAGAAAAATTAATCTACAATCAACCGGTTGAACACACTTGCATGAATTAAAATTGCATGAATGGAAAATCTAAACTATCAAACTTGAAAGCAATAAAATGACATACTTGAATGAAATCAAAGAAAAACTACAAAGCAAAATCTACTCTACCTTACATTCTAATATGCTCCATGACATCTACTTCACATCTCCTTCCATGTT
>APFE030044971.1:0-62309 GCA_000404065.3 Pinus taeda | reverse complement strand
ATTTCGCAGCTAAAAGACAACCAACCATCAGTTTTCTGATTTAAGTTATTGGAAAAGAGATTTTATGCAGCCAAATACCAGAGAGAGAGAGCCTAAGATCACAGCTGGTGCACAAGACCAATTATTCATGATCTACTATATATTTTTTAATTTTCTTCACTGTCTGCCTGAAAAATAAAAAACTTTGTAAATGGTATATGAAGCAAAACAGTTTTAGTGATGAAAATATATCAAAGTAATTGAAATGTTCTTTTCAACAGCTTTGATGACTCCTTCAGGCTCTGTCCTCACAATGAGACCCATTCTGCTTTTTTTACTGCGTAAACACCATAATTTTCTTCACTGTCTGCCTGAAAAATAAAAAACTTTGTAAATGGTATATGAAGCAAAACAGTTTTAGTGATGAAAATATATCAAAGTAATTGAAATGTTCTTTTCAACAACTTTGATGACTCCTTCGGGCTCTATCCTCACAATGAGACCCATTCTGCTTTTTTTACTGCGTAAACACCAATGTAGAAGACGGATATATGAAAAGATAGTGGTTATGCGGAAGAAAAACGGTTTCATATGGTAACAAGAAAATGTTTGTATTTGCAATTAAAATTAACACAGAATATGACAAATGCAAAGCCAACATGCAGATCCATCTCTGAATTAACAAACCCTTCTGGTCAAAGTAAAGGAAAGTTTACAAATTAGGCAGAAGCTTAAATTAGCTCATTTGAATGTGGCACTCTCCTCTGTCCACAGAAAACAAGGAGGAGAATAGCAATATCACCATAAAACTGCTTAGTTTATTGCTGGAAACTCTTCTCATTTCTAACTCGTATGAGGTGATTCTGTCCCAATATTGTGCTCTCTCCTGTAGTGTAAGCATTTGACTACCATGATAATCACAATAAAAGCACGAGCCAAGAATCTATTCTCATGAATGTCTGGAGGCATTTAATTACAAGTTAGCAAGTGTGTAAGCAATTCCTTTTCAAGTGACTTAACCACACATCCAAATTACATAAAAATTTCGCATGATAGAATTCGGATCCAAACCGTGCAGCCAGCAGACGTGAAAAGATTTGAGGAAGAGTCGTATTCAATTGGGATACATCTAACTGTTAAACAGGCGTGTGATGAAGTATGAGTTTATTAAAGATGGGAGCCATGTGATCAGGATTTGAATGCCACTGCACAATTGATTCCCAAATCAGAATTCCCCTCTCCAAGCACGTCGAATTAACTCAACAGCCTGTTCATTAATTTAAATCTGTTTTTCTTCACGCGGCATGCAAAAAGAGGCTTCAGAGAATCGAGAAATTCTCCCAAACCGCCGCGAATTACTTAAAACCGTTTCTAAGTTATCTTACCCTATCCCAGAAAAAACCCATGTTTTATTTTTTCCTAATTCGTTTTTATTTGGTTGAATCATGCAGTTAAAGTTTGACGTTTTTATTGTTCTGCATTTTTTTTTTGAATTACTACATTCGGTTGTAAAATAAATTTCGAATTTTTTAGATGCAATCACAGCACAGGAAATAGCGAATGAACCAGCCAGTCTTGGGAAATTCTTGCACAGATTTTACAGCTTCGATAACTCCCGCAAAAACCTTAGAGAGTCCTCTGGATGGTCGTTTGAAGCTCAGTTGAATGCATACTTTGAAGTTTGGTTTTGATATCAGACGTGGTCACAAATAAGAGATCAAAGCCAGCAAACAAATCCAACAAATTGAACATGGCATTTGGTAAATGATACGTTGGGAATTTGTTAAAATGCCACCATACAAATGAAACTTGTCTTGCTTACACAAAATTGGATTTGTCTTTCACCATTCTTATTTACAAATCAACATTTTTCCTATTGAACTAAAGCTCAGATGATTTGCACAATTGGATTTTTCACTGACAAGTTTTTATGAAGTCATAATCACCACAACGGAGGTTTTGATGAAGTCCTAATCACACAATGGATTGGAATCTAATGGCTCCCAATTTCAGGCAACAAAGGCTTCAAAGTAAATGTGCGAAAAATTGGACTTTGGTTGAGGTCTTAGGTTGGTTTTTTATCAATCTGGGCTAGATGACTAGTATCCATGTCAGGACAATTTCGGAGATGCCCATGTGGTCACTTTCTTCATTGGATGCCTGTAACCTGCTAAACATTGGAATTAGTTGCAGAATTCAAAATTAGCTATGGAATCAGGCTGCATTCCACAGCTAAGTTGCAAAATCTTATTAAAACAGGACACAATGTTTTGAGGACCACTACAAACCATAACCAGTCAATCTTGGACAGCTGAACCTATCAAAGCAGTTGGATTTTTATTTTTCATTTTTTTTTTAATCAAATGAAATGATGAAGTTTATTTTGTACTTTTTTTTTTAACATAACAATTCTTTTTCTGATCCTCCAGATCACACAAAGTGTAGGAGGAGAGCATACTCAAGAAATTATTAATTTTTTTTAGATGTAAGAAATAAGGTCTCCTAATTACACTTCCCTTGCAACGGTGCCAAAATGTCTAGCCAGTTTAGTATCCTAAATTTCTCTACATAAATTATCAATCCAGGTATTGTAAACTGATGAAGTGTGGTGCACCATATGTGCTTAGATAACCTTTTTCTTATTTCGTTGTTTTATAGTTTATGTTCTTTTTGGGGTTTTGTTCTTATTGGTTTCCTAAAGTTTTTAATGAAAATGGAAATCCTATTCTAAGGTCTTAAGAATACTTTTAAAGGTCAAGTATGGATGTAGATTTCAAGACAAGGTTTATGTCCCTTATGGTAACTTTCAAAACTTAGCACTTCAAAAGATTTCAAAACATGCTATTGATAAAATCAGTACTTGAACAAAAGTGTAAATATGCAGCTACTTAAATCAAGCAAAAGATGAAGTGTTGATCATGAATTTATTGTCTCTGTTGTCCATCTAATTACATAAATAAAATCTAAACTACTGCTCTCAAAACCAAAAATTGCAGACTAATGAAAGCAAAATCAAATTACTTCACTTATAATCCGATAGCTCACCAATTAACTTCTCGGGTTAAGCCATGGCACCAGAGATAACGTCAAATAACATAAAGAATTAATATCTAAATTACCTACTTATAGATTAATGAAAGAAAAATCAAATTACTTCACTTATAATTTGATAGCTCGCCAATTAACTTCTCGGGTTAAGCCATGGCACCGAAGATAACGTCAAATAACATGAAGAACTTGATATCTAAATTGCCTACTTGCAGATTAATGAAAGTAAAATCAAATTACTTCACTTATAATCAGATAGCTCGCCAATTAACTTCTCGGTTTAAGCCATGGAACTGGAGATAACGTCAAATAACATGAAGAACTTGATATCTAAACTAGCTAATAGCAGCAAACAAATCTCACTAAAATCAAAGCATAACAACTGAAATTTAAAAGCTAAAGATTAGTAGAGGAAGCAAATCTCAGATCACCACTTGATGTAAAAACAACATTAGAAAGCTCGAGCAAAAACTAATAAGCAAATACAAGAACATGTAAAGAAAAACTAATCTACAATCAACTGGTTGAACACACTTGCATGAATTAAAATTGCATGAATGGAAAATCTAAACTATCAAACTTGAAAGCAATAAAATGACATGAATGAAATCAAAGCAAAACTACAAAGCAAAATCTACTCTACCTTACATTCTAATATGCTCCATGACATCTACTTCACATCTCCTTCCATGTTGAGAACATCAAAGCTTTATTCAAATTCTTCAAAATTACAAAGTATAACAAAGCTCTCCAAAGCTTTCCAAAGACATCAAGGAAGAACTACAAACTCCAAGCTAAAGAACTAAAAAGCCAAGCTAAGCTAACAAATGAAGGAGAGAGATCTCCTATTTATACAAAAAGATGAGAAGCCATCTCATTAATAAGAGTCCATGAATCTCTCCCTCTACCTCTAGAGTCCTAATCAAAATAGGAACTGATAAGACACATGCCTTCTTAGAGTTTCAATACAATTAGGAGATATGACACATATCCTCATGATCCCATGATTCTTTCCACTCAAATTCGAATTTGGCCTTAGAGTGCCATATAAAGGTCTTCTAGAAGCCTCTTTTTGACCTACACATGTCAACAATCTCAACCCACTTGTTAGGTATAAGCATATGCACATTATTTTCTAATTTTCAACCACAAATTCACTTGAAAGGGCTAAGAATTAATAAAGTTTGGAAAAACATAAATGTGGCCCAATGATAATGAAAGTGGGATGAATGTAGTGACATAATAGTGAAACGGAAGTGAAATGGAAGTGATATAATGGACATAATAGTGAAAGTGTAATGGAAATGAATGACATTTTCAAGACCCAACAACAACTACCCTATGTCCAAGATGGATAATATATTGCAAAATGTAGCGGATGTGGCCAAAATGTCCATGATGGATGGATTCTCAGGATATAACCAAGTGGTGTTCCACCCAGAGGACCATAAAAGACTTCTTTCACCACCTGTGTGGGACTTTCATATATGCTTGCATGCCATTTGGGTTGATAAATGGAGGAGCCACATTCCAAAGAGCTATGGAGATAGCTTTCATGGGCGAGCAATATAAATTTGTGGTAGTTTGCTTAGACGACATCACGGTCTTTTCTAACACTGATGAAAAGCATATCCTCCATTTAAAGCTCATTTTTGGGAAGTGCAGAAGGTATGGTCTCTCTTTGAATCTGAAGAAGTCTCAGTTCGCCTTGAGTGAGGGAAAGTTGCTTGGGCACATAGTAGGGTAGGTAGGAGTAAATATTGATCCTCAATGACTCAAAGCCATCAACCTCATTCCCTTGCCCAGAAACAAGAAAGAAGTCCAAGCCTTTCTGGGGTGGATAAATTTCTTAAGGAAATTCTTGCCCAACTATGCTGAGATAGTTAAAGGTGTCACAAATATGCTCAAGAAGGACAACAAAGTTAAGTGGAGCTCCCCCCATGATTCTTTCACTAGGATCAAGCAAGATTTGGTTGAGGCCCCGGTACTAGCTGGCCTCAATTATTCAGTGCCCTTTTACATCTTTTCTTTCGCCTCTCCACATAACATTGTTGTTACGCTATTACAGAAAAATAAAAATGGTTACGAGTAGCTTATTTCCTTTTTTAGCCAAGTCCTAAGAGACACTGAGCTAAAGTATGATATATTGGAGAAACAAACTTATGCATCGGTCAAGGCATTGAAGTCATTTCATATGTATATGTTGCAATCCAAAATCATAGCATTTGTCCCAATGATTGCAGTCAAAGACATTCTGGTGCAGGGAGACAGCGAAGGGAAGAGGGGCAGATGCATAGCTAAAATACAAGAATATGAGCTGGAAATCAAGCCTACCAAGCTCATCAAAGTTCAGGGGTTGGTCAAGATTTTGTCCAAATCCAACTACCAAGATTTAGGAATAAGCCTGACCACATAGGAGGGCAACCCAGAGGATGAACAAAGTAGAATAAAAATAGTTGAGCAAAATATCTAATCCAAATATGAGGGATGACCCTAGTATAAGAACATTGCTCACTAACTCTTATTCCTAATATTCTCGTTGGGACTGAATAGATCTAAATACTAGAGTCTATGTTATAAATCTAACCCGGAAACATTATAGATCTGATATGAAAATATAAGATAATGCAAATAAACCCAGAAACAATATGAAATGATTCTTTATTGATCACACCCTTAAGGTAGGGCAACACCATACATTCACTCCTTAAGGAAGGAGAACACTCCACAAGCCATATGCATGTTCATACAATATTCCTTGACATCCTCCCTTGACGTGGAGTCTCTAGCCTCTATATAGGCCTCATACATACAATACCATGGGTCATTACCATGGTTCCCTCATACCATCAAACTAATACCATGGGCCCCTTACATTATTACTAACTACTTGTGGTCCCTTACATGATATGGGTTAACCACCTTATTTATTACTATGGCACATCCCCTTATTAATTATTACCTTGGGTACCTCCCTTGGCACCCCATATTATCCCCCCTAGGTATATAACATTCTACCCAAGGAAGGAGAACACTCCACAAGCCATATGCTTGCTCATACAATATTCCTTGACAATCCCTTGACGTGGAGTCTCTAGCCTCTATATAGGCCTCATACATACAATACCATGGGTCATTACCAATGTTTCCTCATACCATCGAACTAATACCATGGGCCCTAACTACTTGTGGTCCCTTACATGATATGGGTTAACCACCTTATTTATTACTATGGCCCATCCCATTATTATATTGTTACCTTGGGTACCTTCCTTTGTACCCCATATTACCCCCCCTAGGTATATAACAGTCTGAGATTCCAGGCACATAAATACATTACATCTAATGGACTAGTCTATTGGAAGGACCCGGTGGGGTATTGATGCTATGTGTGGTTAAGGGATAAACCTGTGAAGTGATTGAGGTTTTCCATGGGGGAGTCTGTGGAGGACACTGCAGTTGGAAGGCAACAGCACACAAAATCTTCAAGGCAGGATTTCACTAGCCCACGATGTTTGGATATGTTTATTCTCAACTCAGGTCATGCCAAAAATGCCAGTTGTTTGCTGAAAGATGGAAGTTTGCTCCTATCCCCCTAATTCTTGTGCATGTAGACGAACCCTTTAGACAGTGGATATTGGACTTCATTGGAGAAATTAACCCACCTTCTAGGGGTGAACACAAGTGGATTTTAACATCCACTAACTATTTCACCAAGTGGGTAGAGGTTATCCTAGCTAGGAATGCTACTAATTCAGTGGTGATAAAATTTATGGAGGAGAACATAATGTCCCACTTTGGGTATCCTTTTAAAATCATCACTCATAATGCAGACATATTCAAATTTTCCAAGTTCACCAACTTATGCCACAAATTAAACATCATTTTTGGACACTCCACTACATACTACCCTCAAGGGAATGGCTTGGCTAAGTCTTCAAATAAAACTGTGGTGAGAATTCTAAAGAAGACCATCACTAAAAATCAAAGGAACTGGGACTCTCAACTAAAGTTTCTCTATGGGCTAACCATGTAACACCAAAAGATCCACTGGGAAATATCCTTTTGAGCTAGTATATGGCAAGGTTGTTGTCTTCCCTATCCAATCAGCAATGTCAGTAGCTAATTTTCTACAAGAAGGTGAGGAAGAGCCTAGCGCCTTAACTAGAAGAATAATTCAATTGGTGGAGCTTCACGAGAATAGAGAGTAGTTGGGGACCAAACTGTTAAATTATCAACAAAGGATGAAATCTCTGTTTGACAGGAAGGCTAAGGACAGACCTCTTTAACGAGGAGATTTAGTGCTCATATGGGATGTCATACAAGAATACAAAGGCAAGCATGGGAAATTTCATCCACTATGGTTGGGCCCCTTCAATATTGAAAAAGATAGGGGAAACAACACTTACATGCTTGAAAACTTGGAGGGTGAATTGTTGGAACTGCCTGTAAATGGTCAGTTCCTAAAATTTTATTTTCAAAATTAGAGATATTTGTCTCTTGCTCATTATAAATATCCAGTGTGTTTTGAAATTGTTATTTGAGTTTTTCAGTTTATTATCAAAAAGTCCTTTTTCACATAATTATATTTTGTTTAAGAATAACTCCATGCCTAATGGAAGGAAAGGCTATGGTTTTGCAGGTCCTCAACACCTTGCTAGCTAGGCATTTTCCCCAGTTGGAGCCAATGTTGTCACTCACTGCATTGTGGATTTCAATTACTCATGGTTGCCCAATAGCAATGAAATTTGGAGCTACTATCTAAGGCCACAGAATATCTCAGAGTTCGATCACCCCCCATCCAATGCCTAGTTCTTAGAAAAATATTTCCAATGGTATATGGAAGTCCAAAATGGACTCCTGGAGCAGAAATTAAAGCACTTTGAAGATTACCATGGAAAAACCTAGCAAATGAAGAAAAATGGCTAAGTATGAGAAAATTCTTGCAAATCAGCTATCACTACAGGCCACGGTCACTGTAAACCCCTAAAACCTTTGTGGGGGCCGATTTGCGACAAAGTGTTACACCGTCGGGGGAGGGCCGAAGGAGTTCAACACAGGAAAGGCAGGCAAAACAAAGTCGGTTGGCCCTCCCTTCTCTCTCCTCCACGTGGCGGGTTCCCGCATCCCGACAGTCCCACAGCTCATCACATGGGCAGGTTCCATACTTAACAGACATTTGCGGGGGTCGATCTGCATGTATAACGTTTCATCACCAAGAAAGGGCTAAAGCAATGTAACACAGGAAAGTGGGGCCAAAACAAGAACGAGACACCCTCCTCCTCTTCCCTCCATGTGGCAGGTTCTCGCATCCTGGCGACCCCCCATCCTGCAATATCTATGGATCGGTAGTTTTCTAACACTCTAAAACCTTTTGGGGCCCAATATCATGATGCAGTGTAAAAGTTTCAGGGGAGAGCCGAAAAGGTCTAAAACATGGATGGGAATACCTCCTTTCTCTCTCCTCTGAGGGGCCATGTGTCACACTACCCGCAAGTCCCGCAACTCGATGACCTTGCAGTCTCGCAGTTGTAGCAAAATCCAAATCTTCGCGGAATGCTGATATTGCGATATAGAGCCAAATTGTCGAGGAAGTGTTGATTCCGAAATACAAAGGAAATTCCTACAAAACAGGGCCCGATCAGACTTTTTCTTTCTCTTCCAGGAGACTAGGTGGCAACCTCTGATTGGTCCACCAAGCTAACATAGCATTTGACATCACCAGTGATGTGGTGCGCATAAAGGATGACATGGCAGGTGGACACGTGTCACTCGTTTTTGGCATTTTTACGGGTCATATGGGGCTATTTCCAAATGCCACATGTCACCACTCACAGGGTGACATGTGTCAGTGATGATGTGAGCAGGTTCATCGCAATTAGCGATCGCACAATGTAAAGCTTCTCTTCCATTGTGTTTCCTCCCCCACTACGATTGCAATAAGGAAAGGGGCCCCCCCCCCCCCGGGATGCGATAGGTGATGTGTTTTATTGTATAAGGACCTTGCATCTGTACTATCGGCCCACTCCAAAGAAAAGGGTAAGGGGCCTTCTCTTCCAACATCTGATTGCAATATGTGGGCACTCCCTCCAGATTTGATAAAGGATTAATGCATGGTTTATAGGGACCTCGTGTCTGGACTGTCAGCCCGCACCAAGGAAAAGCGTGGAGCCAAGTAAAATAGTGTTGAAGCGCTGATATAGGGGAGAAATCGATAACGAAGGAAAAGGCCTCCAGACACCAGTTTGAGGGCCTTAATGCCTAAGGGCTCAACGCCTGGTCCCAGCTCTTGTTCATATGAGGATAGGCATACGAAGGGCTACAATAAGGGGGGCTAAAGGGGAAATCCAAAAAATGCTTGTTTTCACATGTTTCAAAGGAAAAATCTTGCACACACATGATTATGTTGTTTCCATGGTACGTAGCTCACCCACCATGTCAAGACACTAGTTGTGTAGTACAGAGGTTTCATGGGTGGATGGGCCGGCAGCTAGGATACTTTAAGGGAGCATGGTGCATGATGGAGTGGTACACGAGATTCAGGAGGATTAATGGTTCAGCATGGGGCCTCGTCCCTCTGCATAGCAAAGGACTGCAAAGACAAGCACTTTCAGTTGACCCAACCCCCACTTCACAGAACAAGGCATCTCAGCAGTAGAGGCAGAAGCAACGGGGGCAGTTGAGCAACACAAGAGGCCATACCATGAACAAATTACAACTTGAGGCCGATGCGATCATAGGATGGGCACAAGGACTTTCATTTACTAATATGTCCAGTTATTTACTTATTTTCGTCCTGTAACATGCCTTCCTTCCAATGAGGCATTCATTTCTGTAATACCTTTTTGGGCCACAAAGCTAGTAAGGACTAATACAGCTAGTCGACTTGACAGTTGAGTCTAGGGATAGATATTTTTATTGTAATGTAGCTTCTTTCTCCCCTCTGATAAATAGGGGAAAGCAAGACTTAGTTCACGTTCAGAAATTCTAGATAAAACGCTGCATGGTAGAATTTCATACGGTATTTCCTTTGCAATACAGATCTTTTCATAATATTAAGGAAACAATAGTGATTCCCTCTTCAAAGGATTACAGTATGTGTTCCCCTTTGTATAAATCATTTTATGTTCATGCTTCTTCCCCGAATTCATGTACTTATTGTTGCTAGATGTGTTTCAAGCTCCCTCACAAATTCATTAGTATTTATATGTTAATGCAAATGCCTGTAGTTGTTTCACATATTCATGTTTCTGAACATTGTTTATGTATATGCCTGTGAGGACTATTGAGATTGTATCTTTAACTCTACAGCACATGAATCATAGCTTTCAGTTCTCCCTTCATTCATTACTTCTGCTTGTAACCCAAATAAGCATAGAAATCCTTACAACCCCAAGCTCTGTATGTTGAATATAGAAGTCTTGAAGCCTTATGCTCTATTTGATGGGCTACTCTTATCTCTTATCCTCATTCACCCACTCTGCAAAATATTATTAAGCTGTAAGACCTTGAAGCTCGTGGCTTCCACTATTTTTATGCTTATTTCTGAGATTTGAACTTGTGAAGAAGTATCAGAAATCCATGTGTCATTTCTTTGGATTAATGAACCAACATATTTCCTATGTACATATGTATCTATAGATCATAAGTGTTGTCTCTAGTATCCTATAAAAATCATTTGAGACATGCCATCTTAGATGTGCCCAAGCACTAGTCTTGAAGCAATCCAAGGTTGTCTATGGGAGATACAACAAAACACATTGTTAAACCTTATCTAGATGACTTACCAACTCATTCTGCTAAGCATCGTGACCGTCTGGACCACCTTCGAGCCATTTTTCTACGTTGTCAACACTATAATGTCCATCTCAATCCACATAAATGTGTCTTGTACATAGAATCTGGTCGGCTCTTAGGTTTTGTTGTGTCCAAAGAAGGCATCCTGATTGATCCTCTGAAAGTTGAGGCTATTGTAAATTTACCCCCTCCTTCAACACTGCACCAATTGCAAAGTTTGCAAGGGAAGGCAAATTTTCTTTGTCGCTTTGTCCCTAATTATGCTGAGCTTGCCAATGGTTTTACTCACTTGATTAATAAGGGGATCCCATTCATTTGGGATGAAATTTCCCAAAAATCTTTCGATGCTCTAAAACAAACACTCATCAATGCTCCTTTATCACATCCCTCTGACTTTCACCGCAATTATTTCCTGTACTTGGTTGCGGCTGACAATACCATTGCTATGGTGTTGGTCTAGGATGATGACGATGGAAATGAACATGTGGTTTATTATTTGATTCAAAATCTTATTGACACATAAAATCAATATGATCATGTCGAGAAACTTGCCTTCGTAGCAGTCCATGTTGTTCAATGATTTCGCCATTATATTCTTCTAGAAAAGACCACAGTGATCTCTAATTGTAACCCTGTGACTTATATTCTGACTCGTCAGTTGCTTGGGGGAAAATAATCTAAATGGAATGTTACCCTGCATGAGTTTTATTTGGAGTTCATTGCCGCCAAATCAAATAAGTCACTTATTTTTGCCGAATTAATCTGTGCCCTTCCTTCTGCAAACACCTCCACTAATTTTATTGAGAAGATTCCTTATGAAACTTTGTTTCTCATCAACGCCCTCGACCCGTAGTACAAAGATATCATTGTTTATCTTCAAACCCAAAATTTATGATCTGAGTTGTCTCGATCCAACTGACGATGCATCTGGCATCAGTCTCAACCTTATCAGATTATTAGTGATACATTGTACCGATTCGATGTTGATTATGTTCTTCACAGATGTCTAAGACTTGAAGAGGTTGAACGAGTCTTGAATGACTTCCACTCTAGGGCATGTGTTGGTCGCATGTCAGCCTATGCCACTGCTCAGAAGATCCTTCGCACTGGTTATTTATGGCCTTCTATCTTCGAAGATTGCATTTTGGCAGCTCAAAAGTGCCATGAATGTCATATTTATAACCGCAAACTATGCGCCATGCCAGCACCCTTACACCTAGTTGTTATCGTTGGCCCATTTGCTAAATGGGGAATATATTTCATGACTTTTAACCCTCACTCAATCGAGGGGCATGTCTATATCATCATTTTCATCGACTATTTTACTAAATGGGTCAAGGCAATGCCCACATATAATGTTGATGGCACCACTGCTACTCAGCTCCTCTTTAACCATGTCATAGGCTGTTTTAGCATCCCTCAAGCCATTGTTACTTACCACAGATCACATTTTCATCAGTACATGATGCCAGAGCTTACTGCTGAGTTGGGTCTTTGCCATGATAGCTCAAATCCTTACTATACACAAGCCAATGGCCAAGTTGAAGCAATTAATAAAGTATGAATTACTATGCTTCAGCGTACCTTTGGGAAGCATAAAAAGGATTGGCATCTCATGTTATTCTCATCTCTTTGGGCTTACTGAACCTCGGCTAAGACAGCCACTAGTTTCACTCCATTCTTGTTGGTATATGATTTAGAGGCGACACTCCCGATTGAATGTGAGATTCCTTCGTTAAAACTAGTTATCGAGCTACTCCCCGATACCTCACTTAAAGAGGAGCGGTTACTTTATCTCGAGAGGCTTGATGAGACTCATCATATTGCTAGTGATCAAAGCACAGAAAAAACAAGTTAAAGCGTATTATGATCAAACTGTTTCTCCATGAGTTTTCACTAAAGGTGACTTGGCCTTGTTGTATGACCAAGCCAATGATAAGTTGGGAGCTGGGAAGTTAAAACCTATGTGGCATGGGTCATACATCGTTAAATGTATCTTGGAAAAAGGTGCCTATTAGCTAGTTGACTATGACAGTAATACGTTATCACAACCCCGCAATGGGCTTTATTTGAAAAAGTATTATGTGGGAGTTCCATGTAATTACTTTTGTACATTAGTGTGTGAATTCATTGGTGTGCATTTTTTATTTTTTGGTGTGATTGTTTGCTTTGCAGATATGTTTCCTCTTCTTACCTTGTGTTCCACACGGTTCACAGATATCGTCAAAGCATTATGTTTGTTTTGCTAATGGTGCTTGTCATAGCACACATAAATTATCTTCCGTAGCTTGGGTACTCTTCGCCCCTGATGACGAGTTGATCAATTTAAAAGGTATTTGCCTAGGACGAAAAACTAATACTATTGTCGAGTACAGTGCAATTATTGAACTGTTATCAGAAGCAGTTGCTCTTGGAATTAGAAATTTAGTTGTTAAGTTAGAATCACAACTCATTGTGCTACAATTAAATAGTCATTACTCAGTAAGAAATCCACAAATTTTGTGCATGTATCTACGTGTTCGATTACTGGAAAGAAATTTTGATTATATCACATATCAACACATTCCACGAAATTTGAATGCATTAGCAAATTATGTTTTAGATAGGCATTTGTGTCACTTAAAAAAAAAAACCGATCACATCATCATGATATATGAACACATAAGTAGACCATAGAAACATGCATATGTATGTATGTATGTATGTATGTATGTATATAATATATATATATATATATATATATATATTTATAATATATATATATATATATAGATGATAGATAGATAGATTGATAGATAGTTAGATAATAGTCTGTCAAAGTTTGTTCATCAAAATCTCAAAAAATTAGTGTTATGGGACACATGGCTTTCAAAGCCTACAATAGTGCAGAAAAACACGATTAGAAAAAGGATATTCACTCTCATGATGCTTGTGATAGCATGAGACTACTCTAATCACTCGACCTTATAACCGACGCAGTCTCACAGACACTCCAATTTTATGCCTCTGGTATCGCAGTGATATGTCATCTATAGTTGCATATTCTGGAATTCCCTGAGCAATCACTTCCAAATTTCATTCCATTTCTACCATAGGATATGCTCCTTCCTCATATGGAGCATCTTCTATCTGATGTGCTACTCGATGTGTTATTGGCGACATGCCAGGAGACCATTTCGGTCCTACATCTACAAAATTATCACAAGTAAAATCTCATATACACTTCAAAAAAAAATCATAAAACTTGAAAATTTCTAAAACAACAAGCTTTACCTGCATCGATCCATTGGGCACCCAGTGGTAGACAAAGATTTGGATCTCCTCTAAATTTCATGCCTACGTAGGCATATTCATCCATGGCAATCAGTTGTTGGCATAGCCAACCAAAGAACTACAAAGGGAAGTGCATTCGTTGACGGCCTCCTCCTCGAGGCATGATCTCACTCCATCTGAGTAGCCTCGGATCTTGTTGAGCTAGGTCATCCACCTCTACCCACTGGTATCAAAATAGGGGCACACACTCCAAAAAGAAAGTGACCAAAATTGATCCAAAGCCAAACTGCTTCAAGTTTTCCAACTTGCCTTTAGTCAGTTGTCTCTTCAAGTTGACGAGTAGTCCCTCACACCAATTGAATACTATCAGAGCAAGAAAATCCACTGCATATTGGAATTGTGATTTCATTGCCTCATGCAACGCCTACACCCCAACAATACGAGTCATGGAATGTAGAATTCTCCTCAAGGGAAGATTATCAATGGTTGTTACCTTCACCTTCCCGCTCATAGTTGTCTCTGCACCTGGGCAATGCCTTCTGATCAAGGTATTGGTGCTCTCACCTCCAGTACGATCTCCAAAGAGTTGGGTTCTCTCCCCTCTTCCAGACAATCTAGTGATGAAGTAGATATCAGCTACTTCTAGCTCTAGTTCTTTATCTCCAATGATGAACATCTGTCAATCGACATCCTAGAGCCCGATCGAATAGTGTAACAACTCATTTTGAGCTCTGAGTCCTGGGGTTTAGAAGAACTTTAGTAACCTGCTTTCCCTCAAACCATTGACACATTCAACACATTAGGTAGCTTGGTGATATTTTGCCTCATGGCCTCTTTCCTTCCATTCGATGACCATGTTTTTCGAAATCTCCTACAAAAAACCCATAAACATTGATTAGATGCCTTTCCATGGATCGAAATATAAAAAAATAAAAAATAAAATAAAAGATCAAGAGAGAGGATTTATCTTTCTATTTTTCACTATGTGTCAATTGCAACTGTTTAAATTGTTTTCACGCTGGCAGCGCGAGAGCCTTTTGGGCTCAGGGACAATCAATGCGGATCCAATGAGAAGACTCATGTTGGTCACCCTCGATTTTAAAAATTGAAATCCTCCCCTTAACCAACTAAAATCCTATGAAATGGCATGAAATAAGTATGAAAATCAAGAGAAAAGGAAGATATCTTACCTACATCTAACGGTTCATGAAATGGAGCCCTGGATCTCCCACACTGGTTGCCTAAAGAATCAAGGAAAATGGGGTAAAATGCACTCTCCAATTTACTCCAAGTGAAATGGTAAAAATGTTTTTACTTTTAGTATATTTATAAGTTTTTAAACACATTTTTTCCAATATTTTATTATTCTTCTTGATATCTGTGATGTGTGGTTATCTTTGTGCAGTTACAGGTTCGTTTTGGTGGTTACAATGATCATTTTTTATCGATTCAACGAGTTTTTGTTTTATCTCTTTTTCGGACTAGTTAAAGATAAACGAGAAAGGAAACCACATGGAGTCATCTTTAAGCTCTTTTCTAACCCTCAAAATATGAAAATATCATCAAGTACTCGTTTTTTCAAACTCGTTAATTTAAATGAATTGATATCGTCTCAGTATATGTTTACCCCTTTTTCAGGCTGGGATTGTCTATTTACGAAAAAGGTACACCTTGGTCGACATGGTAAAGAGCTTCTCTCGAATATTGTTTTCTACCTTTTTGGGTTCGAGAGACAAATTATGAAAAGGGACATGATGGAGTTTTCTTTTTCGTCTCTTTTTTGAACTCTCTAAATATGAAAAAGACACCGATTTATTCTTCCATCAGACTCATAAAAATTAAATGACAAAAGACTTATCACCATGACGAGGTTGAGTTTCTCCTTCCTAGGGCTCGTAAAACTTACTAGGATAGATTCGTTTGAAGAATCAACTTATACGACGAGCATATGTTATCCCCTTCAAGTTTGTGATAAAAAATAATTGGAGTACTCGCTAGAAAAAGTGGGGAAAAATGAAAGTGAAACATCTCTTGTATAGGCAGCATGTCGCTCTTGAACATGACACTCATCTATTTCTCGTGTCGGGTTTGGGATATCCTCACTCAGTAACTTGTCCTTCCAAGTTTCGGTGATCCATTTTGCCTCTCATCTGACTATTTTACTTTATCATCATGACCCTTGGTCCTATGTTGAGTCAAATGATGTCACACTCTGGAGTCGTGTCACTGATGTTCAAGAGAAGTCCTATCTATAGTTTACTACCTATACATTGTCTGACCTTTTTCTATAGTCATGGATCATACTTATTTATTCCTTGTTTCATGTCGATGATGAGGGAATCATTATGGCCCTCCTTTGACTAGTCACTTCTTATCGACTTCAACTCATTATCCAGGAAGGCGACTTAGGAACCCCCTTTCAGTATCTTAGAGCTTGCATGCCTTAATGGAAATTTCTTTGCATCCGCCGATAGGTTTTCATCATTGGCCTTCGATCAGATGATTCCATGAGTGTTCAAATTCATCTTCATTTTCACATTCATATATTGTATTGTTGTACCTTGAGGACCATTATCATTATCGGTGGTTTCTCTCATGCCTGTTAACAGTCCACATCATTGGCCGGTAATCAGGTGGTTTTCTAGCATGTTCAACCTCAACATATTAACTCATATGTTAGAATTTGTACTTTGATCGAGTTGGGATGGAGCGCAAGACCTTGAGTTTTGTCTGTTATAACTTAGGTTGCGAGGCGTTACGTATTGTTCAAGATTGTACACATGTTTTTCCTATACAGATGGTTACGACCATACCGTGGGACCTTATATTTATGATGATGATGATCCTTCTATATTGGTGATTGTGTCCATACCTTGGATATTATATTTGCAGATGATCCTTTTCATTCATATGGTTGCACCCATCCCATGGATCTTTTCATATAGTCCTTCCTATCCAGATGGTTGCGTCCATACCATGGATACATGTTTTGATATCATATATGTATATGTACATGTATATGCGCCTTGATTTGTAGG
The DNA here is from genome assembly GCA_000404065.3 of Pinus taeda. NCBI lineage: Eukaryota > Viridiplantae > Streptophyta > Pinopsida > Pinales > Pinaceae > Pinus > Pinus taeda. The sequence continues at coordinate 45,174 of APFE030044971.1, read as the reverse complement.
TCTCCTGATAGTGTTTATTCTTGTCCTTGTAAAAGCTCATAAAGCATCTCAACCATCACTACCTATTCTGCCTTCATGCTTTAGGGGGCATTTGTTACACAATATTTTGTCACGCCTCCTAGAATTCCCTGTTTCATACCCCGAAGTGCCAAAAACTTGGAAATTATGTAGTGTACCCATCCTAATATGCAATCTAGATCCTCCCTGAAGACTTAAATAAAACATGCCTTGAACCTTCCCTGAAGAAGTAAGCTCAAAACTCTATTTTCAAGGTCAACGCGACTGTGACACTGGAAACCAGTGCTAATGTCGGTTGCATCATACTAGCCTCACGCTGCCAGTGCCATTTTGACTTGGATACTCATGCTAATCCCTAAAAGGCAAGTTTTCCCAAAGAGGACAAGAAGCTTTGTGATCTAGAGGCTTCCAGAACGACGAACTGGAGGTTGTTCATTGTAATATGTGGTCGAATTTCCCAATATTGCCCTTTGATCTTATCCCTATGAGATTCCTCCTTGAGATGAGGGCCTTCCCTTACATTTGGAGAGATCTTAACTCCCTCTCCCTACCTATATATTCATCCTCTCCCATTCCCAAATGGTTGGTCTTTGATTATTTGCACCCTTATGCTGAGATAGTGCCTACATGCTACTCATTTGGCTTGGAGAAGGAGTGCTTGGAGAGCTTGAGCTTAAACTTGGACATTCACTCAGGGAGGGTTTATTGACATCAAGGCTTTGGTTGTATGCTTCCTCTTTTATCTCTTAATATATACAACTGTTGGTCCACTTTCCATAAATGTTTGTGTTAGTGCATCATTTATCTTAATGCTCCTTTATTTGTTAAGTGGATTACATTTTATTATGCTTGTTGCACTTGTATTCTTTGTCATGTCTTTGATCTCTTGTGCAGGTATTCCAATGTTGTGAGTTGTATGGTTGAGCCTGAGGAGCAAGAAATCAAGATATTCTACAAATGAGTACATCATAGCATCAGAACAAGGTAGGTCTCCTTCATCTTCTTTCATTTCGATTGTAATTTATGAAAGTGTCTTGAAGATTGTCACGTTGGTTGCTAGTCCCCATCATTGGGCTAGATGGATCATCTCTGTCTACTGAGGATTTACCTAGACAATAGGCTACCCCTTCTCATCCACTACTTCATTCACCTATCTGTCACATGCCACCACCTTTTGATGGATGTTCCTTGAATGTATTATCGCCTTTAGAAGTAGAAACCACCTAATAGGATTATTGGTTAACCCCATTTGGAGTTTAGGAGATATTGGCATGTCCCGAAGCCAATTATGGAATAACGGGCCATTATCAAATCACCACCTATGGTCCATGATTGGTAAGCTCATTTACTCGATTTCTCTATGGACTTGTTGTACTGGAAGGATAGGGGACACATTGGATCTTATGCAGGATTACAGATGGTCTCCATTTTGGGTTTGGTCTCCTTATACAGGGACCTAATCCTCCAAAGGGCTACATTGGCACATGTAGGGTGTACATTGAGAGCCATGGGTATCCACATCAATAGAAAGAACTCCATGGATCCCCACAACCATTCAAAGATTACTCGTGGTTCACTTATTGGATGAGGAAGATGCACATGATCCATCATGCCCAGCTGGCCAGATTTACACCATGCACTTAGTAGATGATCCAGGACTTGCATGATGATGTGGAATCACATATACCATCATCGTATCCCTTGTAGATGATTTACATACATATTCGATTTGTTTGAAGACACATGAGGACACTTTTGTGCCCCCACATGTCATTTGGAGCACCAAAGGTAATTGCTAGGGGTCAATCCCTTTTCCATTGCTTTTGAGGGTCCTATTCTTCATTATGGCACCCATGGACCTCATTAGGCCTCTTATATTGCCTAATGACATGCATAGATTATTATTTGACCTCTTAAGAGGGTCACTCTTTCATTTATGAGCTAGTTTGGTGGGCTTCTTACCAAAATTTGAATTATTAGAACATTATTTTATTTTTGGGGCTTATGTAGGCCAAGGAGGCTAATTCAAACACCTAATTTGTGTATAAATACAATTGAGATGAGTTCATTTTCTCATCATCACTTTGGATTCAATTTTTTTTCTCTCTTGAGAATTCACACTTTTTCTAGAGGATGAATTGGAGCTTTATGCATGAATTTTGATGTGTGGATATTGGTCTATCTTCTCTTGGAGCTTCTCCCTTGTCAATTGTGAATGGTTGGATATATTTTGGTACATGTAAGTACATGCTTTTAATGGTCTTCTTGTTTTTATTTGTCATATACATTGGATTGGGACTTTCATTGTTCTAGGGATAATTGTTGCATGCATTTACTACTTAAAATTGTGGAATCTTGTCTCTATTATAGAATCTCTCAATATATGGGCCATGTAATATGAACTAAATCTCCAAGGGGTAATTATATCAAAGAATTTGCCCTTGATAAGCCATTTCCTTTGCACATTGAAGTATAAAAGTTGCAAGATCGGTTCTCCTTGACCTAGAAGAATAGAGAAGTGGTCTTGAGGCCTCCTTGACTGGGAATCAAGAAATCCTACTCATATTCATCATATAATCCAAACTCCCAAAGAATAAGGCATTGATCTACCAAAAGGTGGTCACCAAAAATCATATTATTTCACCTTCTTCCAGGTCTAGCCAAGTTGGGGCAACTAGGACATCAATTTCCCAACAAGCTAGCCCTCCAAAAAGTTTGAACTCCTAGGGTTTCCTGCGTCGGTGTTTCCTCAAGGTCTCCTCCAATTTTGAAGCCATTCCGACAGTGGAGTTAGGAGAAAATCCAAGCTCTAACTCCAAGATCAAACTTTTCCTTAACATCCACAATGCTAGTACCTCATAGGATCAAATCAACACCTTATGGTCAAAATTATTTCTTTGATCATTCCCCACCTTGTCTTGAGGAAGAACATCATTGGTTGCTATACTCGTTCGCCTATCCTAGACTGGGTCCACTTGGTCCCATGTGGTTCCATTACTTTGAAAAGACAAATCTTCAAGAACCATCTGAGATACTAAATACAAAATTATTTTAGGGATTGGAAAGTTCCTTCATAATCCATATCCCATAAACCTAATGATGCAGGAACATGTGACTTGGAGGAAAACTCTTCAAACTTATTCCAGAAAATCCAAAAAAAAATCTACAGGCAAAGGAGTGGGGTCCTTTAGCCCGCAATTTTCATGCTTTTCTAGCTTAGTATAATGATAAAATTAAGAATAAGATCAAGTTGTAATAAATTGCTTTATGATAAGTTGTAGTAGCTTTATTGCTTTAAATCACTTTATGTAAAAAGTCATGCTTTTGTAAAGGATAACAGCTGAGAAAGCTTTATCTATTAATTATAAATAAAATAATGGGACGCTCAGAGTTAGAGTTAGAGTTGTGCCCATAAGCATTATCATCTAAAGAAAAACCTCTCTCTACATCTAATTATATGGTTCTCTGTTGAATGTTAATTAGATGCATGTATCAGTTTTAATGGCCTTTTTCTAAGTCTATATATCGATGAATCAACCTTATTCCCAATTAATATCTTGGTTGAAGCCCTCAGATTGTGTTTTCCCTTCATATCGTTGAGCACAGGCTTCTTTAATTCCCTTATAGATATACGGCCAAAATCCTGTTTTACACAGGAAATCGTAAAAAATACTTAGCCGGAGCAGAGTTCTGGACCTGAAATTCTATTAAATTTGGTTCACACCTGTATCGAATCTGAACCATTATCGCATCGGAGAATCGCAAGTGGAGTGGGAAGGACCTTTGGAGCCACCGAAGTCCGAACCCTAACAATCCACAATCAAAATACTATATAACGGGTTGGATAAGTTTTTGATCCGCAAGGATTGTTGCATTGCACAGTTGGAGCAGGAGGAGTCTATTGTGTGGACTTTCAGCACTGCCTATAGTGATTGTTGATAGCCACATGACATATCGCATCGGGGAATTACCCATGTTAAAGCGTCGATAGTGTATTAAAGCACCAATTGTGTTATTTGCATTAAACGCATCTTCCCTTGGGTTTTAACGTAGATAGTGTATTTAATGCTATTTCCATTATTCCCATTCGAAAAGCTCGCGATAGTGTATTTTTATAATTCCTTTGGAATTATAGTCCCAGTAGAGGATAAGGTACTTTGCATAATAAGGTTGCACCAATAACAAGGGTTGAAGTGATTTAAAAAAGGAAGAATGGTTATATGAAGGAGCCAGGGAAATATTATAACAGTTAGTCTAATAGTAAATGACTGATAGACCAGTGGAAGCAGAAGGAGAAATTCAGCTAGCATTAGAAGAAATTATCTCAGGTTTTAGCCATTTTTCCATATCACCTACACCAGGGCCATCATTAGTGGTATCAGAGCCACTAGCTGACATTGAATTGAATCTCAGAAGTAGGAGAAGGAAAGTTAATATGGCTTTCAAAGTTGGAAGAGGATGAGGATGTGGACACGGTGGAAGAGGACAGCCTGTTGCAAATGTTGAAGTAATGGAAGTTGTGCAACATATGCAAGGTAGATTGGATGCATTAACAAAAGGTAGAAATATAGATGATGGAGATGTTAGTGAACCTGAGGTTGAAGTTGCAAAAGAGGAAGTTGTAGCAGTTACTCCTAAGATGAGGTTCTTTCAGTCAATATTGAGATCCATGTATTGGCTATTCCAATATATGAAGGAGGACTGAATCTAGAAGAATTGATACACTGGATTAATGGCATGGAGAAATTCTTCCATTATGAAGAAACAGAAGATGAGAAGAAAGTCAAGTTTGGTGTCACCAAGTTAAAAGGCCATGCAACGCTTTGATGGGATGGTGTGCAGGCAGAAAGGAAGAGACTTGGCAAGCAACCAATCAAGAATTGGAGCAGGATGGTAGAAAAGCTAAGAGGTAAGATTCTGCCAAGTAATTATCAGCAAACCTTGTTCAGACAGATGCAAAATCTTAGACAGAGGTATTTGACAATAAAAGAATACACAGAGGAATTCTACAAGGTAAGCATAAGAGCTGGAGAAACCCAAGATACATATGAGAAGGTGGCTAGATATGTGAATGGCCTTAGGATGGACATTCAAGATGAAATAAGTCTACTGTCTCCTAAAGCAATAGATGAAGCTTATTATATAGCACTGAAAGCTGAAGAAAAACTCATGAGGAAGCAGTCTGCCAGAGGGAGAGGTACTTTTTGAGGAAGGGGAATTCAAGGTGGTAGCGGGAGATCTACAGTACCTAAATATGGAGCTAGCAGTAGCTCAACCCAGCATGCACCCACAGGAGGTGATGTAAGAGGTAGAGGAAGTTTTTCTAAAGGAAGAGGAGGCAGAGGAAGAGGCAGAGAAATAAGATGTTACAGATGTAACAAACTAGAACACAGAGCTTTTGAGTGCACAGAGAATGTAGAAACAAATTAGAGGAATGCCATTGTTGCTCCAGTGGAGGGAGAAGCACCAGCAACAGTAGTGACAGAAGAAGAAAATATACCAGAGAGGGGAGAATCTTTGGTAGTTAATAAAGTTTTGCTCAAGCTAACAAAGGAGATAGTTGAACCATCACAAAGAAAAACTTTATTCAGGACAATGTGTAAATTCCAAGGGAAATGTTGCTAGATGATCATTGATAGTGGCAGCACTGATAATTTGGTCTCTACATAAGTGGTGGAAAAATTGATGTTGAAGACAATGAAACATCCAACACCTTACAAGGTGTCATGGTTGCAAAAGGGACATCAATTGTTAGTGAATGAACAGTGTGAAGTGGAATTTCAGGTGGGAAAGTATAAAGATAAAATTGTATGTGATATGATGCCAATGGATGTGTGTCACATATTTTTTGGAAGACCTTGGAAATATGACAGAGGAGCCATGCATGATGGGAAAAGAAACACGTACAAGTTTGGAAAGGATGGTGTCAATGATACGTTGTTGCCTCTCAAGAAGAAGATGTACCAGGAAGGAAGACTGACCCAAAAACTGTGTTATTAGGAGGAAAATAATACTTGAAGTAGATTGAAGGGAATGAGGTAAATTTTGTTGTAATTTGCAAGCCCAAGGTAATAATGACTTCTACTAAAATTTCTTATTTACCCATTGAAATTCAAGAAATGTTGGATCAATATTGTGATATTATTGTTGATGATTTGCCAAATGAGTTGCCACCCGTTAGAAGAATTAGCCATCATATATATTTAATTCTTGGAGTAATTCTACCTAACAAAGTAGCTTACAGAATGACTCCTACATAAAATGAAGATGTTAGGAAGCAAGTGCAGGAATTGCTTGACAAAGGGCTGATTAGAGAGAGCCTGAGTCCTTGTGCAGTACCAACAATGTTGAGTCCCAAGAAAGATGGAGGCTGGAGAATGTGTATGGATTCAAGAGCCATCAATAAAATCACAATCATGTACAGATTTCCTTTGCCTAGAATTGAATATTTAATGGATTGCTTGAGTGGAGCAAAATATTTTTCAAAACTAGATCTTAAAAGTGGGTATCATCAGATAAGGATAAGAGAAGGGGATGAGTGGATAACCACTTTTAAGACAAATGAGGGATTGTATGAGTGGAGAGTAATGCCTTTTGGGTTGTCAAATGCACCAAGTACGTTTATGAAACTCATGAATGAAGTTTTTAAAGATTTTATTGGTAAATTTGTAATACTATATCTGGATGATATATTAGTTTATAGCATGTCTAAGGAGGAGCATATGAGGCATTTGAATTATGTCTTACAAAGGCTACAGCAGGAGAAGTTATTGTTGAATTTGAAGAAGTGTTCATTCATGAAAGAAGAGCTAATATACTTGGGTTTTGTTATTTCTGCTAAAGGGTTGAAGATGGATCCAGAGAAGATCAAGGCAATCATGGAGTGGCCTTCACCAAAGAGTGTTTTTGAGGTAAGAAGTTTTAATGGTCTTGGTAGCTTTTATACAAAATTCATCAAGAATTTTAGTAAGATTAATGCACCTATTATTGAGACCATAAAGAAGGACAAACATCCATTTAGATGGACTGTTGAAGTAATGGAAGAGGATGGCCTGTTGCATATGTTGAAGTAATAGAAGTTGCACAACAGATGAAAGCTAGATTGGATGCATTAACAACAGGCAGAAATATAGATGACGGAGATGTTATTGAACCTAAGGTTGAAGTTGCAGAAGAGGAAGCTGTAGCAGTTACTCCTAAGATGAGGTTCTTTTAGTCAGTATTGAGATCCACATCTAGGCCAAAGATCGAGGTTCCAGTATATAAAGGAGAACTGAATCCAAAAGAATTGATAGATAAGATTAATGGCATGGAGAAATTCTTCGATTATGAAGAAACAGAAGATGAGAAGAAAGTCAAGTTTGTTGTCACCAAGTTAAAAGGCCATGCAGCGCTTTGGTGGGATGGTATGCAAGCAGAAGGGAAGAGACTTGGCAAGCAGCCAATCAAGAATTGGAGCAATATAGTAGCAAAGCTAAGAGGTAATTTTCTGCCGAGTAATTATCAGCAAACCTTTTTTAGACAGATGCAAAATCTTAGACAGAGGTCTTTGACAATAAAATAATACACAGAGGAATTCTACAAGGTAAGCATAAGAGCTGGAGAAGCCCAGGATACAGATGAGAAGGTGGCTAGATATGTGAATGGCCTTAGGATGGACATTCAAGATGAAATAAGTCTACTGCCTCCTAAAATAGTAGAGGAAGCTTATCAGATAACACTGAAAGCTTAAGAAAAACTCATGAGGAAGCAGTCTACCAGAGGGAGAGGTACTTTCCGAGGAAGGGGAAGTCAAGGTGGTAGAGGGAGATCTACAACACTTAAAGATGGAGCTAGCAGCAACTCAACCCAGCATGCACCCACAGGAGGTGATGCACGAAGCAGAGGGAGTTTTTCTAGAGGAAGAGGAGGTAGAGGAAGAGGCAGAGAAATAAGATGTTACATATGTAACAAACTGGGACACACAGCGTTTGAGTGCCCAGAGAATGCAAAAAAAAATTAGAGAAATGCCATTGTTGCTCTAGTGGAGGGAGAAGCACCAGCAGCAACAGTGACAGAAGAAGACAATATACCAGAGAGGGTAGAATCTTTGGTAGTTAATAATTTTTTTCTCAAGCTAGCAAAGGAGATAGTTGAACCATCACATAGAAAGACTTTATTCAGGACAGTGTGTAAAGTCCAAGGGAAATATTGCCAGGTGATCATTGATAGTGGTGGCATTGATAATTTGGTCTCTACAGAAGTGATGGAGAAATTGAAGCTGAAGACAATGAAACATCCAACACCTTACAAGGTGTCATGGTTGCAAAAGGGACATCAACTGTTAGTGAATGAACAATGTGAAGTGGAATCTTAGGTGGACAAGTATAAAGATAAAAATGTATGTGATGTGATGCCAATGGATGTGTGTCACATATTGCTTGGAAGACCTTGGAAATATGATAAAGGAGCCATGCATGATGGGAAAAGAAACACCTACAAGTTTGGAAAGGATGGTGTCAATCATACGTTGCTGCGTCTACAAGAAGAAGATGTACCAAGAAGGAAGACTGATCCAAAAACTCTATTATTAGGACGAAAGGAATACTTGAAGTAGATTGAAGAGAATGAGGTAAATTTTGTTGTAATTTGAAAGCCCAAGGTAATAATGACTTCTACTAAAATTTCTTATTTACCCATTGAAATTCAAGAAATGTTGGAGAAATATTGTGATATTATTGTTGATGATTTGCCAAATGAGTTTCCACCCATTAGAAGAATTAGCCATCATATAGATTTGATTCTTGGAGCAAGTCTACCTAACAAAGCATCTTACAGAATGACTCCTATAGAAAATGAAGAGGTTAGGAAGCAGGTGCAAGAATTGCTTGACAAAGGGCTGATTAGAGAGAGCTTGAGTCCTTGTGCAGTACCAATAGTGTTGAGTCCAAAGAAAGATGGAGGTTGGAGAACGTGTAAATATTCAAGAGCCATCAATAAAATCACAATCAGGTACAGATTTCCTTTGCCTATAATTTAAGATTTAATGGATTTCTTGAGTGGAGCAAAGTATTTTTCAAAACTAGATCTTAAAAGTGGATATCATCAGATAAGGATAAGAGAAGGGGATGAGTGGAAAAATGTTGTTAATACAAATAAGGGATTGTATGAGTGGAGAGTAATGCCTTTTGGGTTGCCAAATGCACCAAGTATGTTTATGAGACTCATGAATGAAGTTTTTAAATATTTTATGGATAAATTTGTAATAGTATATCTAGACAATATACTAGTTTACAGCAGGTCTAAGAAGGAGCATATGAGGCATTTGAATTATGTCTTATAAAGGCTGCAGCAGGATAAATTATTGCTCAATTTGAAGAAGTGTTCATTCATGAAAGAAGAGCTAGTATACTTGGGTTTTGTTATTTCTGTTGAAGGGATGAAGATGGATCCAGAGAAGATCAAGGCAATCATGGAGTGGCCTTCACCCAAGAGTGTTTCTGAGGTAAGAAGTTTTCATGGTCTTGGTAGATTTTATACAAAATTCATCAAGAATTTTAGTAAGATTAAAGCACCTATTATTGAGACCATAAAGAAGGACAAACAGCCATTTAGATGGACTGCTGAAGTAATGGAAGAGGACGACCTGTTGCAAACGCTGAAGCAATGGAAGTTGTGCAACAGATGCAAGCTATATTGGATGCATTAACAACAAGCAGAAATATAGATGATGGAGATGTTAGTGAACTTGAGGTTGAAGTTGCAGAAGAGGAAGTTGTATCAGTTACTCTTGAGATGAGGTTCTTTCAGTCAGTATTAATATCCACAACTAGGCCAAAGACCGAGGTTCCAATATATGAAGGAGGACTGAATCCTGAAGAATTGATAGACTAGATTAATGGCATGGAGAAATTCTTTGATTATGAAGAAACAGAAGATGAGAAGAAAGTCACTTTTACTGTCACTAAGTTGAAAGGCCATGCAGCGCTTTGGTAGGATGGTGTGCAGGTAGAAAGTAAGAGACTTGGCAAGAAACCAATCAAGAATTGGAGCAAGATGGTAGCGAAGCTAAGAGGTAAGTTTTTGCCAAGTAATTATCAGCAAACCTTTTTCAGATAGATGCAAAATCTTAGACAGAGGTCTTTGACATTAAAAGAATACACAGTGGAATTCTACAAGGTAAGCATAAGAGTTGGAGAAGCCCAAGATGCAGATGAGAAGGTGGCTAGATATGTGAAAGGCCTTAGGATGGACATTCAAGATGCTATAAGTATACTCTCTCCTAAAACAGTAGAGGAAGCTTATCAGATAGAACTGAAAGTTGAAGAAAAACTCATGAGGAAGCAGTTTTCCAGAGGGAGAGGTACTTTCCGAGGAAGGGGAAGTCAAGGTGGTAGAGGGAGATCTACAGCACCTAAAGATGGAGCTGGCAGTAGCTCAACCCATCATGCACCCACAAGAGGTAATGCAAGAGGTAGGGGGAGTTTTTCTAGATGAAGAGGAGGCAGAGGAAGAGGCAGAGAAATAAGATGTTACAGATGTAACAAACTAGGACACAAAGTTTTTGAGTGCCCAAAGAATGCAAAAACAAATCAGAGTCGTTCCCAGAAGCATTATCATCTGAAGAAAAACCTCTCTCTGCATCTAATTATATGGCTCTCTGTTGAATGTTAATTAGATGCGTGTATCAGTTTTAATGGCCTTTTTCTGAGTCTAAATATCAATGAATTAACCTTATTCCCAATTAGTATCTTGGTTGAAGCCCTCAGATTTTCTTTTCCCTTCATAGCATCGAGCGCGGGCTTCTTTAATTGCCTTATAGAATTTTGTAGCCAAAATCCTGTTTTACACAGGAAATCGTAAAAAATACTTAGTCGAAGCAGAGTTTCAGACCTGAAATTCTATTGAATTTGGTTCACACCCATATTGGGTCCGAGCCATTATCACATCGGAGAATCACAAGTGGAGTGGGAAGGTCCTTTGGAGTTGCTGAAGTCCGAAACCCTGACAGTCCGGAACCAAAATACTATATAGCGGGTTGGATAAGTTTTCGGGTCCGCAAGGATTGTCACATCGCACAGTCGGAGCGGAAGGAGCTTATTGTGTGGACTTTCGGCACTGCTGATAGTGATTTCCAACAGCCACGTGGCATATCGCATCAGGGAATTAGTGTATTAAAGCACCGATTGTGTTATTTGCATTAAATGCATCTTCCCTTGTGTTTTAATGTCGATAGAGTATTTAATGCTATTTGTGTTATTCCCATTCGAAAAGCCCGTGATAGTGTATTTTGATAATTCCTTTGGAATTATAGTCCCTGTAAAGGATAAGGGACTTTGCGTAATAAGGCTGCGTTGATAACAAGGGTTGGAGTGATTTAAAAAAGTAAGAATGGTTATATGAAGGAGTTAGGGAAATATTATAACAGTTAGTCTAATAGTAAATGATTGATACACCAGTGGAAGCAGAAGGAGAAATTTAGCCAGCATTAGAAGAAATTATCTCAAGTTTTAGCCGTTTGTCCATATCACCTGTACCCAGGCCTGGACGTGGTGGAAGAGGACAACTTGTTGCAAACATTGAATTGAATGGCTTGGATGCAGGCGATATGGGCAAATGGCTAAAACCTAAGATAATTTCTTCTAATGTTGGTTGAATTTCTCCTTCTGCTCCACTGGTGTATCAATGATTTACTATTAGGCTAATTGTTATAATATTTCCCTAGCTCCTTCATATAACCATTCTTCCTTTTTTAAATCACTCCAACCCTTGTTATCGGTGCAACCTTATTACACAAAGTCCCTTATCCTCTACCAGGACTATAATTCCAAAGGAACTATAAAAATACCCTATCGCGGGCTTTTCGAATGGGAATAACGCAAATAGCGTTAAATACACTATCAGCATTAAAACCCAAGGGAAGATGCTTTTAATGAAAATAACGCAATTGGCACTTTAATACACTATCGGCGCTTTAACATAGGTAATTCCCCGGAGCGATATGCCACGTGGCTGTCGATAATTGCTATCGGTGGTGCCAAAAATCCACACAATAGGTTCCTTCCGCTCTGACTGTGTGATGCAACAATCCTTGTGAACCCAAAAACTTATCTGACCCACTATATAGTATTTTGGTTTCAGACTAGTGGGGTTTCTGACTTCAGCTACTCCAAAGGACCTTCCCACTCCACTTGCAATTCTTCGATGTGATAATGGTTCGGACCCGATATGGGTGTGAACCAAATTCAATAGAATTTTAGGTCTGGAACTCTGCTCCGGCTAAGTATTTTTTACGATTTCCTGTGTAAAACAAGATTTTGGCCGCAGAATTCTATAAGGCAATTAAAGAAGCCTGCACTTAACGATATGAAGGGAAAACACAATCTGAGGTCTTCAACCAAGATATTAATTGGGAATAAGGTTAATTCATCGATATTTAGACTCAGAAAAAGGCCATTAAAATGGATACATGCATCTAATTAACTTTCAAGAGAGAACCATATAATTAGATGCAAAGAGAAGTTTTTCTTCAGATGATAATGCTTCCGAGCACGACTCTAACTCTAACTCTAAGCATCCCATTATTTTATTTATAATTAATAGATAAAGCTTTCTTAGCCATTATCCTTTACAAAAGCATGACTTTTTACATAAAGTGATTTAAAGCAATAAAGCTACTACAACTTATCATAAATCGATTTATTACAACTTGATCTTATTCTTAATTTTATCATTATCCTAAGCTAGAAAAGCATGAAAATTGCGAGCTAAAGGACCCCACTCCTTTGTCTGTAGAAAGATTTTCCCTCCAAGTCACATGCTCCTGCATCACCTAATCCTTGAATCCTCCTTCCCTTTCCCTAGAAGACTATACTTTTCTTAAAAAGCAAGCAAAACTTATCCTTCTAACTCTTATGGGAAATGGATTGTTTGGATCACTCCAAATCATTTCTTTGACTTATCCTTCATTAGTGACTCCATAATATACCATGTCTCCTCCCATCAGTGAAAGTCCATAAATAGAAGGGAGCCTTAGTTGAGGTGACAATGTGATATGTCTCCATTTGTTGCCCTTAGCCTAGCATTTGCCCTTTAAGGATCCCCTTTAGGTCCCCTGCTAGTTTGAGCAGTAACATTTTGGCATCGTTTCTATTGATATGAAACATGTGTTTGGTTCCCCATATGACATATTGACATAACATTATTGGCGACCCCATTGGAAGAACGAAGCCCTAGTTCTTAATTGAACTTCAAAGTCAATGATTGTAGGGTGAAACAAGCATTTGTTAAGTAAATTTTATTCACCCTGGCAACTCCCATGTCATTAAGGACAATAACATGTTGACCACGTATATTCCCTCCATAGATATGAGAGGGACCCCAAGATATCGTTCATCAAAATCCATGAAGAATACGCTAATGTTCGATGGGGGTCCACATTCTGCAGCCAACCACGTGTTAAGGTTCATAAGGTATCTTTCAAAGAAAAATATAACTCAACCTTGTGACCAAATGGAATTTTTTGTCCTATCCATTTCCCCAAGCACCTATTGGCTTGATTCATGTAAACCTAAAAGCATTCCTTCTCTTCCAATGTTGACTATGCACTTCTTGTTGCATGAAGGGTCGAATTTCCAATCTCATGAAGACATATCCCAAATGTTAGATATGGCCCTTCAGGAGGAGGAATTTATTGAATATGGTTTTATGCTTGAGGAAGAGCCTCTTATCGATTCATACTTTAATGATGGTGTCAAAGTAGGGACACATGAATTGGAAAGCATGTCCTCTAAGGAATATCTCAACCCCGAGAGCCCTCAGACATTACGACAATGGATGGTGGAATATGAAAAGTCTTGTAGGAAACTGATGGCCACATATAACTCCCAAAAAAAAATTCTCCCACTATTGTGGGAAATTGGAAAGGCTTTGTAACACGAAGAGTGAATACAAAGAGAGTCCTACCGATGACCTTCTTCCTGAGGCATTTTACCAAAATCATGTAGTAAATACCTTGGAGATCATTCTTTGAGAACAGATGAAGGAGGAAAAGTCCTCCCTATCTAAAGAAGAGAATGAATGGCATCCTAACCAACACCAAATATATAGTGAAGGATGGGAGGATTCTGAGGAAGATCATGACAATCAAATAAACAAAGAATATACAAGTGACTTTTTGGTTATTGATTGGGGAATTGGGTATGATTATAGAAATGAAGACCCCATGTTTTCACAAGTCCATAAGAATGAGCTCAAAGAAGAAGAAAATGCTCCACCCCTTCTGAATAACAATGTTGGTCCTTATGAAGCCCTTCCTAGTGATTGGAGAGGTCTCTTCTTTATGTTCTAGGATGATTCAATCAAAGAAGAGCCTTCCAAGATTGTGGGAAATTTTGATGACTCTAGTATAGAATAAATTGAGGAAGATGCTTCCTTAGTCCATGCCCATGATAAAGGGTTTTTCTTCATGTTTGAGTGTTCCTCCCCTGTGCTAGAAATAGAGGATTGAGATGATTTTCATTCCCCTAGTCTTGATGAAGAGTTGCTTTCCCCTACAAAGAACCAGAATCATGGTTTTTCCCCAAATATGATGATAAGTCCATTTCCTGTTTTCCTAATGACCAAAAGAATATCCTCCTAAATATGTTCAAGAAATTCAATCCTTCTTACCTAAAGGGTGATAGGCCTGAGATAGCTCTTCATCAAATACTCATGTACTTGATAATTGAAATTTCTATCTCCTGGTTAGAAGACCAAATTCAATCTTCTCGGTTGATGTCTTTCCCTTCTTCTAGCTTTCCTCTCTATATGATATGGGTCTTCTATTTTCCAACCTCCTGCCCCCATAACTCCTCACATCATTATCCCCACTTATATTTTCGAGTCCATTGTAAAAATAATCATGGAAGCATGCATTCTTGTATTGATCAATTGATATGTTGGTTGCATTGGGTCTACGATTATACCTAGCACTTGACATTGTATCATAAGCATGATAGATTAGGGTGCATCGCATGTTAATTTTGCATTAGAACTAACATCATATGATATTTCTCATGGTAAATAGATGCATATTTGCATATTTTATTTTTTGTTGATTTTATGACCTAACATATAGCATGCACGATCATGAGACATCGCGAAAGCATGCTACGACTTGTTTTTCCATCTAGTATATGTGCAGGTGACAGGTATATGGTAACTAAGAGATTGTTGGAGTTCCCATTACCTCCCATTTGAGCAACTTCGCCCACTTCTTCAAGAGATCACATCCCAGTTGGAGCCAAATGTTACCCACCATTTTGTGGGTGATATCCCTAGGAGAATTTTTAATTTTTTTTCTCCAAGATGGTCCTCAACTGGCAACCAACATCCCCTTGAAACCACCATCTAGCTCATTATTTCATTTCTCCACCACCTAATCCAGCCATGTGGTCCCTCACCCATCTCCCTTAATCGTATGTTTGAAGGTGGGCCTCCCAAAACTAAAGGTATGCCTTGTCATTTGGTAATTGAGTATTGTAGTTTGCTTATCATGGACACTTGTGGGCATGGATTAATGGGGGGATTCAATGGAAGGAATGGGTTAGGTTTGTGCCCTTGTCCCCTAGACCCCTTTTGGATATTAACATTGTATTCTAGCCCTGTGGGATCTCTTTTACTGACCATTTGGCTTTATGGATGGTATTTCATGGGAAACCCTAATTTTGGTTATGTGATCCTGCTCCCTTATCTTCTTATATTACCCTCTTTCCACTCATTATCACCCCACTCATAATTTCTCCCACCTAGGTCCACATTCCTCCACTAGGTCCACATTCCTCCACTGGGTCCACATAGGGTTAGAATTCCCCTTCCCCTTGCCCACACCTTGGTTCATGACCTAGAATGAAGCCTCGAGGTTGATGCAACTAAAAAGAAAGATAAAAGCATATTCCGCCAAAATTCAACACGAAATGTACCACAAAATGCAAAATATGGTCGAGACAAACACATTTAGCACGTGGGAAAAAATCAATACATTAGCTCTACCCCATCATCATGGCCATCACCCTTCCTACAACTTCTATGAACCTCCATCATATAGGAACCCATGATTGTCCCAACCCCTGGTGGGCAATGAACCATCCTACTTTTAAAGGGGGTATTTACTGATATATCTTATACATCATGCTCTTACCCCTTAAGCCCTGAGCAATTAATCAAAGAAAATTATAAAAAGGAAAAAGGAAGATAAAGAAGGGTGGAAAAATCAAGGTCGAGACAACTCATGTACCATGATTTCTCCCCCCTATACATTATAAACCCAAGTGTGGGATTCCCTCTTATTAGCTAGCCCTATACCCCAACATGTGACCCAGGGTTGCCCCTTCTCATCCCCTACTTCATTCACCTATCTTCCACATGCTACCACGTTTTAAAGGATGTACCTTGAATATATGATCCCCTTTATAAGTAGAAACCACCTAATAGGATTATTGGTTAACCCATATTGGAGTTTAGGATACATTTGCACATGAAGCCCATTATGGAAGGGTAGGCCATTATAAAGTCCCCACCTACGGTCAATGATTGGTAATCTCATTTACTTGATTTCCCTAAGGACCTATTGAGGATAGGAGACGCATTGGATCCTATGCAGGATTGCAGATGGTCTCCATTTTCGGTTTGGTCTCCCTATATGGGGTCCTAATCCTCCAGAGGGCTACAATGGCACATGTAGGGTGTGCATTGAGATCCATGGGCCTCCAACACAACAGAAATCACTCCAGGGATACCCATAGCCATTCAGAGATTGCTTGTGGTTCACTTATTTGACGAGGAAGATGCACCTAATCTGTTGTCGATTCTAGTGACAGCCTTAGATTGGTACGAGACCAGTGCCTAGAACATCTGGATCTTCACTGTCTCTGATAATTATTCAAAGAAAGGAGACATCACATATATCTTCCTTATATATATATATATATCATAAGAAGCATTTGTTTGGTTCACTCATCAAAAAAGACATAGTCCATATATTTCTTAGTACATTCTCATACACATGTAATGCCCAAAAACATTTATGATAAATCATGATGACTGAGCAGCTCAAGGATTTGCAATTCAATTACTTTAGCAGAGATATGGAAGCACATAAAAGAGAAAGGATAACTCATCAAATAGAGCTCAAGAAATCAAGAATTCTACACTTTTCTAAGTTAGGAAATACATAATGGATCAGTAAAGGAATGGATGTGATGATTCACGAAGCGCAATTAAAGAGTTAGTTTCAAATATTCATACATGCATTGGCATTAATATCTCAATTCAAATGAATCTGTAAGAACACATGAAACATATCTTGTTGCTACATGACATGAAATCAGAGAAGAATATGAACATAATGGAATTTCAATAGAGAGAAAACATATTGTAATACTGGAATGAAGGAATCACCACAATTTAATTAATATTCGGAGAGATACCTCTTCAAATCAAAACATTCTAAAAAATAACATAGAGTTTCTTTCATTGAATTCTGAACCCTTTTTCCTTTTTCAGGAACGTATATATACAAAAAGCCTCTAAAGCATAGGTCGTTAAAAACATATTCCTTCTTGATATTTGTCATCATGACAAAGATCACAAATCAAAATTAGAGCATGCACAAAGGCATAGACCTCTTAATCATAATAGAATGTCTTGTTAAAATCATAATAAACATAAGGTAAAAATAACTAAAAAGTAAAATCAAAGGCTATAACTAGCGCAATAAACATGATCTTCATGGACGACGAGAAGAAGTGGATGCTTGGTGTGAAGTTGTAGAACCACGTGGATGAACCATCTGAAGCATTGGAGGATCAATAAATTGCTCACATCACTGCCACATGGCTAGAGGAGGAGGTGGAATAGAGTTGAATTGCCAATAGTGGAGTCTGAGATTGATCACCCCTGCATAATCCATTTTGCATTAAGAGATACCATTAACCATCTCGAAAAGGTGAAATTCTTTCTCTAAGAAGTTTGTTATGGTTGTTCCCTTTAGGACTGGTGTTTTCTCGAGAGCTGCACCTGTCCTGCTCTTAATCTCAATGATTTTCTGGTTGTACACTTCCAGTGTGAGAAATTCTCCATTTGTTCCCCACCAGTTAGGTAATCTAGCTTCTAGAAGATGAGTGAACTTGTCATCAAATATTAACACCTCATTTTGTAGCTTTTCCAGACTTTGTTCTGCCTTACATCTAGCTTCCTCTTTCGAGATAACCTTAGAAATCTCTGCTATTGTTTCCATCCTATCTGATATGTCAAGTGGCCTTCACTCCCCGATCGTTCTTTCAGTCAAAAACTGAATTTACTTCTTAGCATATTGTGAGTTAGTAATACTAGCTTGTTTGTCATTTTTGAGAGAAGGGTAATATTCATTATAGAGTTTCTTTTCATCATGGATCAAGGCTATATGCTCCTAGTTGTCGTTAACCTCCTGGATGATCTTGCCCCACACCACTTACATGGCTTCTATAACGGCCAGATTTTCTTTTATTCTAGTCTTCAACTCCCTTTTCTCTTGAATCGCAATTTGTAAATCTCTTGTGAGCTTATCGATGTTTGCATTAGCTGCTTGGAGTTGTTTCTCTTTCTAGGTCACTGGATTTTAGCTGCATCCAACTCCCTTTTAGCTTTCATCAACTCATACTTAGAAAGTTTCAGCTTTGTTAATGCCTTAGTAAGACGATCTATGGGGTTTTGAGAATCATCAAGGATGAGTACAGTATAGACATAAGAATTGATCAGGTTCTGTAAATTTTCCACTCTCCATTCAATGGAAGCAGCTCTCTTTTTGCATTCATTTAATTCCTACATTACGACCTCCTTTTCCCTTTCACTTTGTATTAACTCAGGGGTTTGAATATGCTCACCTCCAGGCATATTTAGTCATCGTCTCAACTCTAAATTATCCCTCTTGGTTTCCTTTAGTATTGTTGCCACTGTTGTGTCATCTTCAGGATCCAATCCCATTTTCATGATCAGTTATTTAAAATATTCCTTCTGTTTAAAAAGAGCACAGGACTTGACCTTCTCAACCTTTACATTCTTGGTGCTTTTGTCTATATAGACTTGAGCCCGATCAATAGTCATCTGGTTCCTACAGATGTCATTGTATAACATTTCTCCCACTTTCCTGTGTAGGTTAACTTTGTCTGCCATGGCAACACTGGTCAAATCCAGAGACACATCCAAATCCTAAAACTGGGAACCTGAAGTTAGGGTTTGGATGGATGGGTGCTTCATCCTAATTTTCATCTCTTCTCTCTCTAAATTCATTGTAACTAATATTAGAGTGTGCTGAGGGGTGATTCTTGAGGTCATTTCTTGATGCAACTTCTCCTTTTCTCTCATGTTTTTTAGTTGGATGTTCCTACCCTGTGACCAACATATTCCTACTGCATAAAGACTTTCCTCAAACTCTGGGATGACTACCTCAGTCGAGGATGTTGATGAGGCCACTGGAGGTATTTCCAAATTAACTTGAAAGCATGGGTTCTCAGACACTTGCTTTTGGAGCTAGATGCTTGGTTCTTCGTCTTCCTGTTCCTGTTCATGTTCCAACCGTTGACTTCTAGCCCATTTATGAGTTAGTCCTTCATCCATGTTAGATGTCCCTGAAGTGTTAGCAACCCTTTTTTTTGTCTTGTCTGTGCTTACTAGGGACTCAGTCTCCATGTATTTATTAAGAGGCCAGGAATCAAAGTTAGCTTTCCATTCAACCTCGAGATTAGGATCATGCACATAAGTTGAGGCTTTAATATTTTCCCTTCTTCGAGTAAGGAGACCTCTTGGATCTTAATTCCAAACTTGTCCTTTCTAAAATTCCATGGCTTCGAGCATGGCCTTAACTATCTTAAAGGCTTGCCTGGTGTTTATCACAAAAGGACCTGTCGGCAATCCCATTTTAAAGATGTAACCTTTCTTGGCTCATACAACGTGGAGCAGGTCAACACTGAGGATTTACTTGATGAACCAGAGGGCGAATACCCTCATTAGAAGAAACACCGGTAAATGATAAGGAGGAAGTTCACACCCGTAAACCCAAATCTTTGTATAATCCTCATAGAGGTATGAGTCTCCAATGGCAACTTGCTCATGGAGTTGGAGGAGTTCCTTTTACTCAGGGAAGATTCTTGGGGGGCGGGGGCGACTCCATGAATGATTTGGTAGGAAATAGCCATGAAAGATGAGAGGAATTGAGAATATCCTCCCAAACTCGGTGTCTTTCTTATAGAGACATTCCAATAAAAGACTGAATTTCTCTCTTTATCGGGGGTAAAAACATCGAGGTGAAGACATTAGAATTCTTCAATATGAGTATAGAGAAACAAGTAAAACAACAGTGAGTAGTAGTAGAAGTAAGATGAGACTCTGAGATAGTTGAATTGGAAGCGAATGGAGGCCGAGAGGTATTTTAGGATGTTTAACTGACATCCAAGTTGCTTCATCTTATGCAAACATCCGAGAGCCACGCTACTTAATAGCAGGGTGGTGTGTCCACCCAAAATATCAATGATAGCGGCTAAGACTGGTTGAACATCGGGTTTGAAAAGAATTAATGGGAGTTGAATGTTTGGAGGCAGGGTTTTGGGCTCTGGATCAAGAATTTTCTCTAGGAAACCTTGCTTCTCTTTCACTGGGAGTGTTATAAAATGCCCATCTAGGGTTGAATCAGTAAAGGTGCACATAGAGGGAGATGTGTGGAAATTGAGAACTCTCAAAGTTAAAAGAGGGATTATCTCAAGGATTACCATTCCTGATGGAGAAACAAAATGGTTTTTTTTCACTTTGGTAAGAATCCACCAACCAAGTTACAAATTTAGGAAGGCGATGAACTGGAGGGGAAATTTGATAGTGTGGTGTAGGTAAAATTCTAGGTGCAGACATTAACAATTCCTCTAGCCTGAGAGCGGGTCTAGCCACAGACAAGACATTCTATGGAATATTTCCTTAGGTTAGAACCAATTAAGAGGGCCTACCTCTTAGTACGCTACCCATTTGATGACGACTTTGCTTCCTTGCTCCAGCTATCTTCTGTTCCTTCTTGCAAACACCTGAAACAGGTAGACAATAGCAAACAACAACTATGATAATATACAAATTGTATTCAACCTACTTAACAAGTCAAGAAACATTAAGCCATAAACATGTGAAATGACATCTTATGTAAGAAATCAATCGATAGTTGGATCTTTATTTAATCAAAAAGATATTACAACTGGTGTCTTGACATTGTTGTTCTCCTTTGACAAATCTGGGTTCTCGCACATTTCTACTAGCATTCCATGGATGGCCCCAACATTGATAGTCTCAAGGCTCTTCCCTTTAGGCTTCACACCAAACCAACTCACAATTCTCCCTTAAGCACAAACTAGAGAGCTACAAAGTATGGATAACTTGCTAATTACTCCAAACAGAACTTAATTAGCACTAGCACACACACACTAGCTTGTGCTTGGGAAAAGTGGAGGTTTATATAACTTGAATGGATGGGAGATGGTTCCTCTTCTCATGGGAGAAGGTCTTATCTTTTGAGGTAGTTCCATCCTAATAGGAGAAAGGAGCCCAATCTGACCTCCTCAGCTCCATCTGGCCTAACCATTTACCATACTTCCATTATGAAGCTTCTAGAGTTGGAAGCTTCAAATCCAAATTAGAAATATATATATATATATTCCAAAAAAGGATCAACGCGACTGGGAAAAGGCTCAGTCACTCCAGTTGCCGCAAGGGACAGTTGTAATCCTTGCATATTGTCGTGGGGAGGACACGGGTCATTAGCGTTGGTCTTGCAAACTACAAAAACCAGAAGAATTTGGGAAAATGATGCAAAGGGGAATTGTTCTGATCATGAAGAGGGACAAAATGGGAGTTTCTTCATGATGGGAAAGCATGAAGGGTTCACTATAGAGGTCCTCCAGGATCAAGGAACAGGGAGTACAGGGATAGTGACAAAATGTTGTGTAACAGATGGCCACTAAAGCGTGAAGGCCGAACTAGAGCGAGGGGTGAAATGCTTTATAACTCAGTGTGGGGAACTGGTGTCTGTTGTTGGAAAACTTGCAAGTAAGTACAGATAAATATAAATTATTGAAAACTCTATCAAATGATACATGAATTGTGGTATGGACGTAGTCATCCAGAGAATGATCATGTAAATGGATCCATCCATGGGCGTAGCCATCTGATAAAGAGGATCATATTGAAACCAAGGTATGGTTGCAGCCATCCATCTAAAAGATACATGTATATCAGCACAACCATGTCACATCGCCTTGTAACCTGGACTTTTGTAATCTGAGCCCAGGGGTCTTGCACTCCAACACGAACTGATCAAAGTATAGATTCTAACATGTGAATAGATGTCTTGACATCGAACATGCTAGAAAATTGCTTGATTACCAGTCAATGATGTAAATTGTGACAATGGTTCTCAAGGTACTAGCAACACAATTCATGAAATGTGAATGAAGGAACTAAATTAGAATACCCGTGAAATCACCTGATCGAAAGGCAATGATGTGAACTTATCATCGAGTGTGAAGAACTTGTCGTTAGGGCATGCAAGCTCCAAGGTACTGAAGAGGAGTCTCTCGATCAACTTCCTGGATAATGAGTTGAAGTTGAAAGGAAGTGACCATGTCAAAGGAGGGCCATGATGTATCCCACATCATCAACATGAGACAAAGGGATGCAAATGATTTTGGATGATACAGAGAATCAAAGGTAAGGGTAGCTACAGAAGGACAACTCTTGAACATATCAGCGACACGACACAGAGTTTGGCAGCCTTTGGATCCATATGATCGGTGGTCATGATGACGTGGTATAGATCAAATGGATGGAAAAAATGAACAGCCCAACCCATGAAGGTCAATGATGAAGTGAGGATATCCCTACCCGACACGAAGCAGAAAGTGTCATGTTCAAGAGTGAGCTGCTGACACGACTGATAAAATTTCCCATTTTCCCCCACCATTTTTGGTACGTACCCCAATTATTTTTTAGTCGCAAGCTTGAAGGGGATAACATATGCTTGCACTGTAAGTTCATCCTTCAGATGAATCCGACCTAGTAAGTTTAATGAGCCCTAGGAAGGAGAAGCTCATGTTCATCATGGTGACGAATCCGATGATGTTTAATATTTTGACGAGTTCGACAAAGGTGTAACTCAGTGTCTTTTTCATGTTTAGAGACTTGAAAAAGACACAGAAATCCCAATGGTCCCTTTTCTTACATTTGTGTCTCTCGAGCCCAAAAAGGTAGAAAATGATACTTGAGAGAATCACTTGACCATTTCAGTCAAGGAGTACCTTTTATGTAAATAGTTCATCCCAACTCGAAAAAGGGGTAAACGTATACTAGGTAAGTGATGTTTCGCAGCTTTAACGAGTTCAAAATGATAAGAGCTCAACAATTTTTTCGTGTTTAAAGGGTCGTAAAAGAGCTTGAAAGCAAACCCCTCATTTTATTCTCTTTTACGAGTCAAAAAGGAAAAATACTCTGTGATCTTTACATTTGAGTTTTACGAGTTGAGAAAAGAGCTTGAACGTGACTTAGTACCATCATCGAAAATCTGTGACCTGTCACTGCACAAAAAGGGAAATACATTATCCAATTCTTGAGGTAAAATAGGTCAAAAATACTTTAAAGCCCTAAAATTTCATGAAAAAATGAATAAAAGGAGGGAAAAGTAATTATTTTTTACCATTTACCATTTTACCTTTGCGTGAAGAGCTTTTAAGCCACTTTTGCCCTAATTTTTCCGGAGAAGTTTGTGGGAGAACTGGGAGGTCATTCACCAAGCCATCAGTTGTAGGTAAGAGCCAAGACCTTAATTTCCATTGACATACTACTTTTTCCTATTTTTATCCATATTTTGGATTTCTGAGGGAGGTTTTGGAAAAAAAAAATTGCCCTTGGTCGGCACGATTCTGTGCCCAGAAATCGCGGCGATCAGGGGTTGCTAAAATACCAACCACGCCATTGATGCAATTGTCTCTAAAACAGGCGCGCTAGCGTCGTGAACAAAGAAAATTTGATGTTTTCTCTTTAATTCACCATGTAAATCCAAATTTCAGTGGGCAAAGATGATTATTGACTTGATTAAATGGTTTTTGTAGGAAAGAATCGTCAAAAATGGTAGATTGGAAGGAACGTGAACATGAGAACATTGACACACAAGCAATGGTTGATCCAAATTGCTTGGACACTTTGAGGAACTGTGAGCTCCTCAAGTTCTTCCTTTCTCTAGGGATGTGGGCTCAACCTGAGCTGTTACGATATTTGATTAGTCTTTGGGATGTGAATCAACAGATTTTCATCATTGGTGACCAAGAGCTGGAGTTAGAAACTTCATACATTTATTTCATCACATGACTATCCCGGAGGGGGGAACTAGTCAACCTATTTGGGCTGAGGCCAATCGAGGCAAGTATATCCATGCTACTTGTCGAATATTGCCCAGAAGCCCTCAAATCCAAAAGCGAAAAGATCGAGATTATGACTATTCGAGATCTTATGCTGAGAGTGCTATTTTTTACCATCAACAAAGTGGTTGGGTCCCAAGCAGATCATGAAACCAATAAGTCGAAGTTGATGTATGCTATCAACTGTACAACACCGACGATCTTCAACTGGGTGGAAGCCATGAAGATCAACATGAAATGCTAGTTTTCAAAAGCTAAGGTGGGGAACCTGAAGCAATTTTGTTTCGGATCTGTGCTAGTGAACTTCTTCTTGGAGTGGGTTCCACTGTTCCAATACTAGCAGGCTGAGGTGGATTTGTTGATGCCACGAGACTCACGGATGGTCTGGTGGAGCCAGTTGATGCCTAGGATCACTGGGGGCCAAAAAATATCTTATAAACCCACCTTTTTCTCATGGCTATGATGGCAACTGATCATAGTGGAGGATTGGGCTTACAGCAGTACTGACTTCCGCAGAGATCTAGCTATGCCGCTCCCTAAGGGGGAGGATTTTGACGATGAAGGTAAAAACCTAACAATTTTTTATTTTTTATTTTTAATTGTTTTTGAGATATATATGTTCATAAAATTTTGTTTTATCAATGCAGATGTTGGACCAGAGCATCTTGTCGGGATGTCCCTAATTGCCAGGCGTGTCACTCGTCAGTTTGATGTCGCTCCTTTTCAAGAGGTAGGAGACAACAAGGAGGAGATCGCAAGGAACCTCGAGGGGTTGACTCATGGGATCCCAGAGTATGCTAGGGTTGGAGATATCCCATGCTAGTATCAGAGGCATACGGTGAGAGTATCTGATCGGATCCGTTGATTGCTGACTCGTGTGGCACGGGCAGTTAGATGCTACCATGATCATCATGCTGATTAGTTCCTAGGTCCAACATTTCACATTTTGAGGCGTGCGAGACATGGATGTTATTTTAACACACATTATTTTTGGGGTTTTGGATGTATCAAACAATATATATCTATATATATATATATATATATATATATATATATATATATATATATATATATATATATATATATAGAGAGAGAGAGAGAGAGAGAGAGAGAGAGAGAGAGAGAGAGATGTTGTATTTTCTTGCGTACTATGGTACAAATGATTTTCTTTCTTTTCACATGTTTCGTAAATGTCTATCCATCACATAATTAGCTAATGCATATGTCAATGTATTCATATGTCTAGGAATATGATGATATGTAATATAATCAAAATTTCTCTCCAGTAGACAAATACATAGATACATTCTCAATATCTAAGGATTTCTAATGGAATATTGCTCGTTGAGTTGAAGGACAACAAGCTATGAATCTAGGTTGACAACCAATTCTCGAATGTCAAGAGTGATGGCTTTTGACAACAATTCGATAACTGTGTTGTACTCACCAATGTTATCGGTTGTTCGACCTTAACAAATACCTTGAAGATCAATCAACTCACCATGGGGGTCATAAATGGCCCATGCCACAGAGGATAGATTCCCAGTACTATGGCAAGCACCATTAGCGAAATCAATGTGAGGAGTCACAGACATCTGTAAAGCAAGTAAAAACATAGTGAGCATGAAAACTGCTTGAAAACCAATGCACCAAACCACACTACACAAAAATAAATGACACAATAATGTACATAAGTGACCATGCAAGATAACCTAAGCATAGTACTTTTTAATATAGAACCCATTGCAGGGCTTATCTAAAGGATTGCCTTCATAATAAATTAGCTCATAGGCCCCTTTTGTAACACATGTTTAACAATGTAGGGCCTGTGCCACATAGGTTTGAACTTGCCTACCCCCAACTTATCATTAACCTGATTGTATAGTAAAACCAAATCTCCTTCAGAAAACACGCAAGGGGAGACCAATTGATCGAAATGGGACTTGACTCGCTTCATTTGTGCTTCTATGATCAAAGAAGAAGGACGACGAGTCTCATCTATCCATTCTAAATACATGAGGCATTCTTCTTGAGGTGAGGTTTTAGGGAGTATTTCAACAGCTAGCTTAAGTGAAGGGATTTCGTACTCAATCGATAACGTTGCTTCCAGACCATAGACTAGATAGAATGGTGTGAAACCAATTGCATCCTTGGTCGAGGTTCGGTAAGCCCACAAAGTTGAAAAGAGCATGAGATGCCAATTTGACTTATCCATCCTGATAGTACACTGAAGCATTGTAACCAAGACCTTTTTCACAACTTCAACTTGGCCATTGGCCTGAGGGTAGTATGGGGTTGAGACAACATGGTGCAAACCCAATGTAGAGGTCAGCTCAGCCATCATGTAATCTCAAAAATGGGTGCCATGGTCAGTGACAATGGCTTGAGGGATGTCGAACCAGGAAATAATGTGATTGAATAGAAATTGAGCCATTGTTTTACCATCTGCAGAGTATGCAGGCATCACTTCAGCCCATTTCGTGAGATAATCCACAATAACGAGAATATAACCATGCCCCCTAACCGAACAAGGGTTACATGTCATATAGTTAATGCCCCATTTGGAAAAAGGACCAACGGTGATATCGGGGTGTAGGTGAGCAGGCGGGGCGTGCATCTTTCACTGGTAAATTTGGCATTCATGACACTTGCGAATGGCAAGGATATAATCCTTAAAGATGGATGGCCAAAAATAACCAGCGCGAAGGATTTTTTGAGTAGTAGCATATCCAGACATATGACCACCACATTCCCCAAAATGGCAATCATTTAGAAATCTCTCAACCTCCTCGAGAGTAAGACATCGGTGAAGAACTGAATCGACACTGACATGATATAAGGTATCTCCAATAATACAGTAGGGTTGGGATTGATGTTGAATGCATCAGCTATCATCCTTAGTCAACGAGAATCGGAACATGGATGTCTGGAGATACATGATGATATCACCGTACCATGGGTCGAGGGTGTTAATCAAGAAAAGAGTCTCGTCTAGGAGCTGCTCATCGGCACCAACGGGGAGAGACGTAGAAGGAAGGGAGAAAATTAACTCAACAAAAACCAGTGGTTTCTTATATTTGGCAGTAGTAAACACCAAATTGAATTCTTGAAGGATGAAAATCCATTTAGAATACTAGCCCCCCAGCAACTAACAAGTCAGGATGTAGGTCATGGGGTTGCATTCAGAAATCACAAGTGGTGGTGCATAACACAATGTAGTGTCGAAAGTGTTGAACAACCTATACAATAGCCAAAGCCAACCTCTCGACATGAGCATAACGCGTTTTGGTGTTGAGGAGATTGTGACTGAGGTAATAAATAACATGTTCATTGCCTTCATCGTCATCTTGTACCAACACCATAGCGATGGTATTAGAGGTTGTAGCTAGATAAAGGAAGTAATCTCAATGATAATTCAGGGGATGCAGCAAAGGATCCTTTATGAGGATAGCCTTAAGGCCATCGAAAGACTTTTGGGCAGTCTCATCCCAAACAAAGGGCGTACCTTGCTTGAGAAACTAGGTAAACCTTGAAGCTAGGTCAAAATAATTGAGTACGCAACAACGGAGGAAATTTTCTTTTCCCTGTAGGCTCTACAGTTGGTGCAACAAAGATGGAGAGGGGTAAATTAACAATGGCCTCGAATTTAAGTGGATCAAGGCGAATGCCTTCCTTAGAGACAATAAAGCCAAGGAGTCATCTGGATTCAATGTAGAAAACACATTTATGCAGATTCAACCAAATGTTGTAGTGCCTACAACGAAGAAAAATATGTCGAAGAGATCATTGTGCTTATGAGAATGAGCAGGAAGGTCATCTAAGTAAGACTGAATGATGTTTCGAATGTCATGAAACTCATAGGAAATATCCCTCTGAAATGTAGTCCCAGCATTTTTTAGGCAAAAGGGAGCTTTTTGTACGCGAAAGTACCCCATGGACAGATAAAATTTGCCTTTTCTTGATCTGCCAGTGCAATGTTAATCTGGTTGTAACCAAAAAAACCGTCCATAAAGGAAAAAAATTTCACTCCCAGCACATTCATCAATGATCTAATCAATGAAGGGAGTGGGATAGTTATCCTTTGGACAGGCACGATTGAGATCACGGTATTTGATGCAAACACAGATCGTGCTTGTTTCTTTGCCACCGGTACAATATTTGACACCTAATCTGTGAGAGGGATCAGATAAACAAATCCAGCTTTGAGAAGTTTTTCAACTTCACCCTTAATAGTGGCCACTTTCTTAGGGTGCATTGGGTGGAGTCGTTGGCGAACGAGCTTCACGTGAGGATAAGTCGGTATTTCATGCACGAAGATTCTAGGATCAATGTCAGGAATTTCCTCATATGACCACGAAAACACATCAAAAAATTCTTGGAACAAACGAGTATAGAGCTTGTTCTCATCTGGAGAAAACGTTACCCCGATATGAACAATTTTGACACCAAGCTTGATAGAAATATCAATTGGCATCGTTTGGGTATTGTTACCCAAATTTCCTTCCGAACATACATCATGAGTCATGATTGGCACCTGAAGCAGTAGGGAATGGAACTAAGAAGAGAACTCTTCGAGACAAGTAGACATGATCACCGAGCTGGGCAAGAATGAGGAATGATGATGAGTATCATTCCAAGGTGGTTCCTCTAGAGACATTACTTCCATGATATTCTCTTTAGAAAGAAAAATCTTGACTAATGGATCAGGAGATCCTAAAGCATCAAACCAAGGGGATTGAGAATATGTATCGATGGATGTCCTCGCAACAGGAAAATCAGAGGATATGGAACTTGAAGCCGAAACAATTTCCACATAATTAACTTCGGCATGACTAAGTGGCATAACCTCACCCCATGTATCAACAAGATTTGGTGAAGGTATGACCCAAGGATCAGATTTTACTGAGATTATGTTGACATAGGCAACATGAGGAGGTGGGAGCAGAAAAATTCCCATCAAAGAAGGATCTTTAAAAATTCATGCCGCCACACTCTCACAAGGAGCACCAATGTGCTTGACATATAGAACATTGCCATCTGAGGAGGAAGAGGCAAAAAAAGGTAGTTGGTTGACAGTGACTATTTTCCCTTGATGGGGAAAGTGAATCACGTAAAACAAGAAGGAGGCTACAGCATGCATGGCAAAGGTCCAACTCTGTTCGAGTAGAAGATTATAATTGAGATTAGCGTCAACAATCTCTACCTTGACATGTATTGTCTTGCCTTCCAAAGTAATGGAAAGGTTGGGTAAGACACCAAATGGTCGCGAATCGTGCCTGTTGAAAGCTTCCAAAGTGTTAGGGGATTGGTTCAGAGTAGGAGAACCAATTACTTCCAACAAGCAACTGACATGATGCAAGTAGAGGAGCCTTCATCAATGATGGTCCTATGAATGGTTTTCTCATTAATGATTACCTGAATGAGGAAGGGGATCTGATGAGGTAGTCATGGAACGTGGTTCTCTAGATAAAAACATATTAGATTAGAATTAGTAGGATCAATACTCCCAATAGCCGACAGTAATGACTTCCACTGGGATGGACAGCTTTGAATAACCTCGAGAGAAGACATAGTTGATGGTGCCTAAGCCAAATCCTCAACAATATTATAATGTTGAGAGGCTCAAGAATTGGTGTTATATGAGTACTTCCTTAGCACACCTCGAGAAGGTGGACGAATAATGAAATTAGGGTTAGGTCGCTCTATATGGAGAGGACCAGAACTTGGCGGGGCAGAAGAAGAAGGGGTGGCCTGTTTCTCTTTCCCAGTTGTTGGAGTAGGAGTTTGACAATCTTTTGATCTAGTAGCCACATTAATTGGTGTACTCATCATGAACACTTGTGAACCTAAGGAAGCAAACGATTGAGGTTGGTCTACCATTTGAGTCTGTTGAGATGGAAACGACACTTTCAGGATAGTTGGGTTCCTTTGAGCAAGCGACTAATTTCGGATCATCGGGGACAATCCTTAGTATAGTGATCCTCCTCACAAATGAGGCACGAATACTTAGGCTTCCATTATGAAGCATCACCAGTAGACGACTTAAGAGGACTGTGTTTTGGGGCATCAACTTTACCCTTGCCTTTGCCTTTCTTCTTACCTTTCGAGGACTTGTCCGCTACGGTAGACTGGATAGAATGGACCTCTAAGGTTTTACTAGGGCCAGGTGAATTATGGGATGGACTATTGGAAGTAGTGTTTGAGATCAACTTCTATTTGGCAGAAGATTTTGTAGGGGCCTGATATACTGAACCAATTACTCCATCGACAAGAGGTGTAGCCTGTGACTTCAATGTCGTTGGGTCGGATGATGGCCTCAGAGCATCAGGTAATAACTCATACAAAGTGCTAGACTGGGAGTAAACAAGATCCAAGTACATGGCATGAGCAATGGATTTCTCCTTTGTAACACACCCACCCATAGCTATATCGTGAGCAATTGGAGTGACGAATGACTTGGTAAACCAAATGACTTGGTAAACCATTCCATCAGTAAATGATCAGTACTCGAACTTGATCAGGTGACACCTACATCTCCATTCATGGATGTGATCAGAGATATGTGTCACAGTATTTTGCTTAAGCAATGTGAGAAAATAGGTGCCAGTTTCATAGTGAACCGACAACTAAAAATGCGTGAGGAAAGCCATGGCTAAAGAGTTGAAGTCATGATAATTACTTTGAGGGAGCTCGATGTATCACTTGGCTGTAGCACCTGGAAGAGTTTATTGGAAAAGACGAAGATGAATAGAATCATCAACCTAATAATTCAAAGAGCACCAAAGCTAATATGTCATCACATGGGCTTGGGGATCTTCTTTTGCTTTTCCATCAAACTTTGGACAATCGCTCGAGATCTTAGATGGAGCAGAGGCTAGTATGACAAATGAAGAATTGGATCATTCATAAGTCGAGACACATCTGGAAACTCCAGTGTAGCCAAGAATGGCAATTGAGTATTGAAAGGCATTGGAGGTCGATAAGCGGGTCCAACTGAAGGAGCCCATTCTTGCCAGTAAGGATTTTGGCCCCATAGTGGAGGGTACTGTCCACACGACATTTGATTTTGCCCCCAGTGTAGGTTACCTTTCCCGTAGGGAGGATTTTGACCTTGAAAGCCTTGAAACTTTCCAGCCATAGGTTGATGATAAGCAACATAAGGGTTAAAAGGTTGTTGACACTGTTGACCTTGGACATATGGATGTTGTACCTGTTGTCCCTGGACATACGGGTTTTGAACTTGTTGCCCCTGAACAAGAAGATTTTGGATCTGCTGCCCTTGGACATAAGGATTCTGCACTTGTTGCCCTTGGACATAGGGATTTTGGGTCTGCTACCCTTGGACAAAAGGATTCTTAACCTGTTGCCCTTGGGCATTAGGATTTTAGGCCTGCTGTTGTAGGACTTGACCCTGACCTTGTCCTTGCAAGGGTTGACCCCGTTGATATGTATATGAGGTTTGTTGTTGCCCGGGTTGGCCCTGCTGCTGCAAAGGGCTGACCTTGCAGCTGTAAAGGTTGTCCCTACAACTACAGAGGTTGGCCTTGCAAAGAAATAGGCTAGGAAGTTTGTTCAACATACTACATTTGCGACTGCATGGTTTGCTGCAACTGTTGCAAGGGTTGCCCCTGCTGTTGTTGCAGTTGTCCTTGCTGCAGCATCATCTGCCCCTACTACTGCACGGATGACCCTTTCTGCAACAAAGGTTTCCCTTGTTGGTGTAGAGGTTGTCCTTGTTGCTGCAAGGGTACTTGAATTGTTCCTGGATTGATACCTTGAAAATTCCTGAACTGCATTTGGCTATAGCCACCAGGAAAGGAGGACAGACCATGCTGAACATACTGTTAAGGTTGCAGGACGTAGGGCACATTGACCATTCCTTGGGAACCATATGGAACATAAGGAGTTTGGTACTAAACCTGAGTCTCATAAGGTTGTTGATACTGGAAATTGCCTAACCCAGATGCACCATCGAGATTTTGGACCTATTGGTACTGGACATTGCTTGATCCAACAAGGTTTTGAAGAGCACCAGAAGAAGGCTAGTTCATCCCGACCATGTGAGGTTGTGAGATACTCACATTGGTTGTGCCTGACACCATAGAAACATGCAGATTCTACCCCCCAAGCAGTGGCACATCTTGTCCACTTACTAGAGAGGTCGAAGAACTGACAGCAACATGACTCAAGATCGTCGATTGAACCCGGCGGGTGACTTGGATGAATGAGATAAGAGGGTTTGGAAAGGTGGGTTGCACCGGGACTGAGGTAACTGTAGAAATCACCATCTGTTGGGAGGTCAGGTTCTGAACGAACGGACCTATGGTAAGCATAAAGCCAAACGCCCAAATAGGGTTATGATAAAGTGACGAGGCACTAGGTGTGCCTGAGACCAATTGTGCTAAAGTCGCATAATTAGCGGGTAAATCCCTATAAATACTGATAGGAATGATTCCCATTTAAGGGAAACCTTCAGGAGGAAACTGGTGTTCTTCCTCTCTAACAGTGTGTGGATTGGAAACCTTCGAGTGATCCAGAGAGGAGACTGGAGCATCGCCTTCAGACTCCATGGATGGAAACAAGCGACAAAAAACGACCGACGATGTTCGAGGGGATAATTCCAAAGGAATACCCGGCTGATCGTACAGACTTCACAGACACTGCATTGATATCTCAACAGGGTCGAACAAAGGATTCAGAGGATGTACAACCAGTCCAAGCTGACTTTCAATGGTCAACGAACTCTCAGGAGTCTAGACAGGATTGTCCGAGGATTCCAGGTCGATATCAAAAAGTGACCTAGTATCTGAAGGAGGTGGAGGACAAGACAACAAAGGCTGAATGCTCAGAACAATTCTGAGTTCAACAGCTTGGTCCTCAAGTGATTTCGGTAATTTAGGAAATGGCTCCTCTGACAATCTTTCAGACAAAGGAGAGGAAGAGGAACTAGGTGAACTAGATGGTTTAGCCATGATGCCTTTGTCTCAAGTATCAGGAAAAGAGAGTAAATTTCAAGGCTTTAAAATTTACTTTAAGGAATACTCATGATTTGGTCTTAAAGAGACTAACAAGATGTTATAAGATCATGGGCAACAATTTTTAAAGATGCATAAACAAACTAGTGCTCTTTCATGTTTTAAGAGTTGAGAAAGAAGCAAAGATGACTCTATCACTTTTGATTGGAAACGAGCTCGAAACAACAAACGCTCGGATGATCTTTTAAGTTTAATGAGTCAAAAAAATCAAATGACTACTCTGGATGATCAAGGTAAAAAGGATTAACAGGTAACCGTGAACTGCATAATACATCCCGGCGAACTGAGAAGTACGGGCAGGCAATCTCCCTGAATGTTGTGTTCGATGTATCACGTTTACAAGGTAGCAAACTCAGCTTCCTATGGATAAAGGATTGCAACCTAGTGGAGTCTCCCTTTATATACTCAATGGTATGGGTAGCACAAGTCTGTACTAGCATTTTCTAGTGTTGAAGCTAACAACAGCTGCTAGGTTTAAAGATGCTGGAACACATCTCTAGCCTAGACCTTCTAGATTTGATCATTAGGTTTCAAATGTGCCTTAGGTTAATTGAGTTCATTTTAAAGTTTATCTTGAATTATGTCTCAGTTTTCAATCCTTAGAGATGTGACTCAAAAAGTCCTATAGAGACAAGACTCTTTCAATTCGATGAATCGTCTGCACTAGAGAGGGTAGAAAACATGATCAAATGTAAACAACCAAGCAACTGAAAGTAAAAATGTTCTTTTCACTACTTTACTTTGTTATGAAACCAGATCACAAAAAGATAGAAAATATAGATGAATGCCTTATAAATCAGCCTCTTCAATGGGGCAACCTCCTTTACATTACACAAATGAACAATTCTTCGATGATACAAATGACAAGACCTCCTTTCTATATATAGGAGTCTAAGGGGTCATAATATAATCAAGCCGGACATAACAATAATAATGTAAGGGCACAATAATAACAATAGTGGGCTTCTATGGGGCACAATAATAACAATATGGGGACTACATGGGCACAACGATATAATAAGAGGGTTGTCCTAATAACAATAAGGGGTTACACTAGTAGTATAGGAACCTAACATTCCCCTCTCCTTCAAAAAGTGTTGTCCTCAACACTTGAGTAGTTTTTGATGCTTCTGTATAAAATTCTTGTCCTCCCATGTGGAGTCTTCAGTGGGTAAGTTCTTCCACTTGATGAGATACTCTGAAATTGATTGATTTCATAGCTGTCGTGTTCTTGTTTCTGTGACTGCTCCAGGCTCCAATATGATTTTTTCTTCCTCGTCAAGTTCTGGAAATATTGTTTGAACTGGGACCTTCTGAAAATTTTGAATGAGTGGTCATACTTCTTCCTCCTTCTTACATTCAACCCTTTCTTCTTTTATCCAATCTAGTTGGATAATAGAAATAGCACAAAATAATGCTTCCACATCCTCATTGTTTCTTGAGAGTGCATATGCCACAACGTTTTACTTCCCTTTTTTGTAGATGATTTTAAAATCATAACCCAACATATTTGTGACCCATTTTTGTTACTCTTCAGAGGATAATATTTGTTCTAAAAGGTATTTAAGACTATCATGATCCGTTTTTACCTTGAAGTGTCTTCCCATTAGGTAGGGTTTCCATTTCTTAAGTGCATGTAGTATTTCCAACATTTCCTTCTCATAAATGACTTTGTGTAAATACTTTCCTTTGATTGGACGACTTTCAAAAGCAATGGGTCTTTCATCTTGCATTAAAACAACACCAATTCCATTTCCTAAAGCATCACATTACAAAATAAAGGTTTTTGTGAAGTTCGGTGTAACAAAGACCGGTGCTTGGCACATTGCCTCTTTAAGATGTTCGAAGGCCTTTATTACTTCTAGAGTCCATGAAAATGCATCTTTCTTCAATAATGTTGTTAGAGGTGTTGTTATTCTCCCATAATTCTTAAAAAACTTGTGAAAATACCCTATCAACCCGAGAAATCCTCGCAGATGCTTTATGGATGTCGGTATTTTCCATTCCTTAATGGCTTTAATTTTTCTAGGGTCTACCTTAACACCTTCATGAGATACAATATGATCTTGATATTCCACCTCTTGTACTCCAAAGAAACATTTGGATCTTTTTGCATATAGTTGTTTCTCCTCCAATAGTTTGAGCACCTTGTCAACATGTTGAACATGATCCTTCCAAGACTTGTTGTAGATTAGTATATCATCCAAAAATACTAGCACAAATTTTCTAAGGAAGGGTTTGAAAATGGAATTCATCAAACCTTGAAATGTAGAAGGTGCATTTGTAAGGCCAAAAGGCATGACCAAAATTTCATAATGACCCTCATGAGTTCTAAATGTTGTTTTTATAATGTCTTTAGTCTTCATTCTGATTGATGATATCCTTAACGAAGATCCAACTTGGTGAAGTAAATTGATCCATGCAATTCATCCAATAATTCATCAATGACAGGAATGGGAAATTAATCTTTAATAGTGAGCTTGTTGAGCTCCCTATAATCCGGACACATGCGCCATGACCCATCCTTCTTGTGCATCAATAACATTGGAGCAGAGAAAGAACTTTGATTAGATTGAATTATACCAGCCTCTAACATTTCTGCAACCATACATTCAATTTCACTCTTTTGGGCATAGGGATATCTGTAAGGCCTGATATTTGGAGGAACACTTCCTGGAATGAAATGAATATAATGATCATGATCACGAATAGTTGGGAGGCATTTGGTAGTCTCCAATACCTTGGAATCATTTTCCAAGACTTTTTGGCGATCTGGAGAAATAAATGACTTCAATGTGGGAACCTCTAGTGAACATAATTGTGCAACTATGCCTCGTTTTTCTTTCTTTAGAAGCTTTGTCAGTCCACTAGAGCTGATTATCTATCCCGGTTTCCCTATGATACCCCTTAATTCAACTTCCTTTCCTTCTAAAAAAAAAAATCATGAAAAGTACTTGAAAATTAAAAGCTATTGTACCCAGGGATTGTAGCCATTGGAGTCCTAGTACAACATCAACACCACCCATTGGAATGGAAAGCATTGGGCTATTCAATACATATTCTCCCATGGATAACTTAATATTATGGAACTTTCTAGAGAAATGTATGGTTCCTACACTTGCAACCATCACTTGACACTCTAGTGCTGGATATAGGATGCAATTCAATTCCTTGGCTATCTTACAATGAATAAAATTATGCGTACTACCCGAATCAATCAACACTATTACCTTTTTCTTCATGATATGTCCCTCTATCTTGATAGTTTGAGGAGTGGTAATTCTAGCCAATGCATTACGAGATATGGTTGGATTCATTTCTTCTTTCTCGATGTGATCTTTCACTTCTTAAACCTTTTTCTTCTCGATATGTCCTTCTATCTTGAGAGCTTGAGGAGTGGTAATTCTTTCCAATGGTTTACAAGATATGTTTGGATTCATTTCTTCTTTCTTTGGGGTTGGTTCCTGGTGTATATCCTTTTCTTTTGATGTTTCTTGATCCTTTTCTTCCTCCTCTTCACAAGCTATGTAAAATAATTTCTTCTCAGCACACTTATGACCTTTAGTGTATTCTCTATGACAAATGTAACAAAGTCCTTTTTCTGTTTTTTCTTCTAATTGTTTTCATGTAAACCTTGTAAGTTGTGGAAGGCTAGAAGAAAAAACAGTTCCATATTTATAGTTGTGAGTGGTAGGATTCCTTCTTTCCATAATTTTGCTTTCAATTTTTCTTGCCAACTTGAATGCCTTCTCTAATGAATCAGGTTCCCAAAGACGAACCTCATGTTGAATGTTATCCTTTAAAGTCCCTATGAAGACATCAATCCTTTTCCTCTCTAGAATATCATTTACCCTTATATTCAATTTTTTGAAATCCTCAATATGCTCTGCCATTGAACCCTTTTGTTTGAGATTTATCATTTGGCTAAAGAAAGTGTTACTCTTTGTATCCTCGTAATGTGCTATCATTTCTTCCGTGAAAATTGACCAAGTGACAAGTGCTTGACGAGAACACTACCCTTTATACCATAAAAATTGATCTGGTTCTAAATATGAAGATGCAATATGTACCTTTTGTAATAGCTTCACCTCATGTAGATCAAAATATTACTCAATCTGTAGTATCCAATTTACCAGATCCTTGCCATCAAACTTCCTCATATTGGATTTTCTTGATTTTAGGAGCTCGATATTCTAATGACTATAACTCTGTAATTTCAGATTTTCTAGTTTTGAAATCACGAACTATAGTACCCCTCTATGTCCTCTTTCCAATGCCACCAGTCTGATCGAAATTGGATTCTCCAAGAAAGAGTTATGCACAATCTCCCAAGATGACCTGATTATATACCTTTTCAGAAGAGCTAACTTGTATGAAGTTCCACATGTCATTATTTTGACCTTTGGATCTGCAACATATAAACAGGAAAATATAGTCAGTTCTCTTTTTGTGACTTCTTACGAAATTTCAATTTGATGCTCAGAGAGAAAGTTATGACGATTTTCCCAAGGTCACTTGTTTAAGATGTAATTTGGGAGTCTTCAAAAACCTTAACTTCCTCAAATCATATATCCGAAAATATCATGACACAAGATCTGAAATTTGGACCTGAGGTTCAGAACGCTTTCTTATCAAATGGGTTTTTCTTTTAGCTTCTGAAACTTTGTAGCGAACAAGTTATAGTGAAGTTTCCATGATGACCTTTTTTAGATGAAATTCTGGAGCTTTCAAAAACCCTAACTTCCTCAGATCATATCTCCGAAAATATAGTGAGGCAAGATCTGAAATTCGGATCTGAGGTTCAGCATGATTTCATCTCAAATAGGTATTTTGTTAGCTTTTGAAACATCGCAAAAAAAAATATTTATAGCGAAAATGCCACGATGACCTGTTTAGAGTAGCAAAACCCTAGAATCCAAATGTTCACAAAAAGATAGAAAAGATAGATGAACGCCTTATAAATCAAACTCTTTGATGGGGCAACCTCATTTACATTACACAAATGAACAATTCTTAGATGATACAAAATACAAGACCTCCTTTCTATATATAGGAATCTAAGGGGTCATAATATAATCAGAGTCGACATAACAATAATAATGTAAGGGCACAATAATAACAATAGTGGGCTTCTATGGGGCACAATAATAGCAATATGGGGACTACATGGGACAATGATATAATAAGAGGGTTGTACTAATAACAATAAGGGGTTACACTAGTAGTATAGGGACCTAACATACTTTTTGAAAATAAACTAATGAAAAAACTCTTTCCAATTCCTAGTTTCCTAACAAGTGCACTCAAAACAGTCCTTTCAAAAGTAAAGAGATATTTTTTTCTTTTCAAATGCAAATGCAACCCTAGCCTTCAATGATGCTAACTAACGTAACATATTGTTGCAGCAAACTAGAATTATGTGCTTTTCATGAAATGACAAAACAAATCTTTCATTAAATACTTCAATGAAAAAGTTTTCGAGACAATCAATCCTCAAGCAAATGAAAATGCACAAAAGAGAATCTCTTTCAAACTAATAAAGCAATGACTCTACCAAAAACAAGACAAGCAATGTGACCTATGTCGGAAAAGAGATGTTTAAACAAGCAAACAAAAACTTTTCAAACTTGTGTGATGGAGACCAAAGCAGTAAGAGGACTATAAACAAAATGCAAGAAGTAAATTCACCAACAGCTTGACTCACTGTGTTCACAATAAACTGAATGGATGACAACCTAGATGCCTTAGGGCTGCAAACCATCCACTGACTCAATAAATCAAGTAAAAATAAGGCAAGTCAACAAGCAAATAAACCAAGTCAAAATGTAGCTTTTCAGTCAGGGAGAAAACAACCTAAACAAGTTACGAGGCAGAAATCAAGAGAGCAAGACACATTGGTTGAGATCTGGGGTAAACCCTAATCTTCACCTACAGGCATCAGCACAACTACCTAACTGACAACAAGTGCTAGAAGCAGGTCAGCGCGACTGTTCCTGAGTATATTGCGTCGTTTGGCACGAGTGTCAGCGAAGTAAGCACGCTGGCTGAGGATACAAGGAAAAAATAAATCAAAGGATGATACCAGACTTGCTACTATAAATTTCAAACCCAGAACAATAAACAAGGTAGATCATATAGAACTAAAGGGAAATGGTGATACTATAAAATTTCACACAAAACCATGGAATTACAAATAAGCAAAAAGAAGGATTGGTTCCCCAGTGGAGTCGCCAATTTTTGGTGCAGGTAAAATTCTAAGTGCAGTCACAAACAATTCCTCTAGCCCGAGATGGGTCTAGCCACAGACAAGACATTTTGTGGAAGATTTTCTTAGGTTATAACCAATTAAGAGGGCCTACCTCATATTACACTATCCATTTGATGACGACCTTGCTTCCTTGCTCCATCTATCTTCCGTTCCTTCTTGTGAACACCTGAAACAAGTAGACAACAGTAGACAACAACTGTGATAATATACAAATTGTATTCAACCTACTTAACAAGCCGAGAAACATTAAGCCATAAACATTGAAATGACATCTTATGCAGGAAATCAAT
This sequence comes from Pinus taeda, assembly GCA_000404065.3. Taxonomy (NCBI): domain Eukaryota; kingdom Viridiplantae; phylum Streptophyta; class Pinopsida; order Pinales; family Pinaceae; genus Pinus; species Pinus taeda. The sequence goes on along the minus strand of APFE030044971.1, from coordinate 5,123 downwards.
TGATAGTTTCATCTTTATTTAATCAAGAAGAGATTACAATCGGCTTCTTGACGTTGTTGTTCTCCTCTGACAAATCTGGGTTCCCACACACTTCTGCTAGCATTCCATGGATGGCCCCAACAATGATAGTCTCAAGGCTCTTCCCTTTATGCTTCACACCAAACCAACTCATAATTCTCCCTTAAACACAAACTAGAGAGCTACAAAGTATGGATAACTTGATGATTACTCCAAATAGAACTTAATTAGCACTAGCACACACACATTAGCTTGTGCTTGGGAAAATTGAAGGTTTATATAGCTTGAATCGATGGGATATGGTTCCTCTTCTCATGGGAGAAGGTCTTATCTCTTGAGGTAGTTCCATCCTAATAGGGGAAAGGGGCCCAATCTAACCTCCTCAGCTCCATCTAGCCTAACCATTTACCGGACTTTTGTTACAAAGCTTCTAGAGCTAGAAGCTTTGGCTCCAAATTTAAAATATTTCCAAAAGAGGATCGGCATGACATAGAAAAGGCTCAGTCACTCTAGTTGGTGCAGGGAGGAGACGGGTTATTAGCATCGGTCTTGTAAACTGGGAAAAATAGAAGAGTTTGGGAAAATGATGCAAAGGGGAATTTTTTTGCTCATAAAGAGGGACACAATGGGATTTTCTTCATGATGGGAAAGCATGAAGGGTTCACTGTAGAGGTCCTCCAAGATCAAGGAACGAGGAGTACAAGCACAATGACAAAATGTTGTGTAACAGATAGTATAACCCAGAATCCATAACCCTAAACAAGTCCTCTTTCCTCACGTGGTCTGAGAATATCTCGTAATATAGGTTAGTAAGAGAAAGAGATAAACAAGGTCAGAAATATGGGCTTCAGTGTCCATTAAAAGATTGGCACCTATGTTTTTGACCTCATGAGTGTTGGGGGTTACAAGCGCCACATGCTTCATCTCTTTGAATAAAACAAGGTTGGGGTGTCAGGTTACATGGAGCTCGTAGGGGAAAGAAAGTGACTTGGGAGGGAGTCTGTGACCTTTGGGAGAGTGTACAGAGGGATCCTGCACTATTCCAGGTAAGAGGTTCTTTGACCAGGTTGAATAATTATTGTCGGGTGAAAGCTTTAGGGCCTTAGTTATTTTATTGCAAAGACAAGGACGTGTGCCTAGGTAGCGGGAGACAAAGGCATGAGGGGTAGCTACGTGGGATTCACTAGTTGGTTTGGGAGGGAAAGGGACAAACTCATACAAAAAGTGAGCAGTTTTACCTTTCACCACTTACTCGTACTTTACCATCATACCTGATTCATGTATAGTTGAGTAATGAATGGGAGGAGACCACCTATCGGGTGGTCCCTACCTGTTATGGCAGAGCGTAACAAGGAGTGGAGGAAGCCTTTATCGTGAGCCAGAATGGATCTGGGTCATTCATCGGGTGCTGACTATTCAACGTCGGGGGCCTGTAGCGGTGTTAAACTACTTGTACTTGCACTGCCAAAGCTGTGGTTAGATGTCAACGAGTTTAGATTGCAGGAGGGACCCGGGCCCTTAGTTGTACAATCTATAACTGCGACCCATCTTTAACTGTAGGTCCAAACCTTATCTCATAGCCCTAATCTGGTTCTTTGAACTCTCCCCATGTGGATATGTTACACTTAACCTTTGTAGGTTAAAGTGCTCAATATAAACCTCATTTGCCACCTTCTGTGAACAAAATCGCGTCTTGTCTCTCTGAAAAGGCCTTAGTGTAAGATGGTGAAAACATTGGCTCCACCCGGGGACGGGGCATTGGATTCCAATGCATCGAGAACCTGCAGTCTCGTAACTTCTTTCTTGGGCATGGTGTCTTATTCAACAAACAATTTTTTTATGAAAGCGAACATTTTAATAAAAAACTAGAAATTTCATAGGATATTTCCAATGTACATACGGTATTTACAATGTGTGAAAGAGGGGTACATTTAATTATGAAAATAGAGTTTGAGGAACTGACCATTTACTGGCAGCTCCAACAATTCTCCTTCCAAACTCTCAAGAAGGTACGTATTATTTAATTTCTTTTCTGAAATTTTGAAAGGGCCAAACCATAGTGGGTCAAATTTCCTGTGTTTACCTTTGTCTTTCCTTCAGACATCCCATCGGAGAACCAAATCACTTGGTTGTAAATGTCGATCCTTGGCTTTGTTGTCAAATAGAGATTTCATTTTTTGTTGATAGTTTTCCAATTTAGTCCCTACATGTTCCTTGTTCTCATGAAGTTTGACCAGTTGGTTTATCCTTCGAGTCATGGCATTTGGTTCTTCTTCTACTTCTTGTAGCAACTTCACTACTGGCATTGCCAATTGAATTGGGAATATTGCACCCTTACCATATACTAACTCGAAAGGCGATTTTCCAGTGGATCATTTAGGAGTCACTCGGTTAACCCATAGAGCAAACTTCAATTGAGTGTCCCAGTTTCTCTGATTCTTTGTGATGGTCTTCTTCAGCACTCTCACTACCATTTTATTTGAGGATTCAACTAAACCATTACCTTGTGGGTAATAGGTAATGGAGTGCCCAAGTATGATATTAAACCTTTGACAAAAGTTGATGAATTTGGTGGATTTTAAGACTTGAGCATTGTCCGTGATGATCTTAGTAGGGCAACCAAAACGTGATAATATGTTTTCCTCCATAAAGTTGATCACCACAAAGTCAATAGCATTTATGGTTGGGATGGCCTCTACCCACTTCTTGAAATAATCTGTGGTCGTTAATATCCACTTATGTTGGCCAGTGGAGGGAAAATTTATCTCACCTATGAAATTTAGCGCCCATTGTCTGAACGATTCTTCCACATGTACTGGGATCAAGGGGAGAGGGGAAAGTTTTTTATTCTTAGTGAAAACTTGGCACTTCTGACATGATCTAACCTGTGAATGAACTTCTCTAAAAAGCATGGGCTAGTAGAACCCTACTTTGAGGATTTTGTGAGCAATGGCCTTCTAGCTATAATGACCTCCACAAACCCCTCCATGAAATTCTTTAATCACCTCATGAGTTTCTCCTTCTACCAAGCATAACAACAGAATCCCCACCGAGTCCTTCTAGTAGAGTTGGCCATTAGATATGATAAAATTTTGAGGTTATAGTCTCAACATTTTATATTTAGACTTATCCAACCCTAATGGACACCTCAGAAATAAGAAATAAATGATGATATTCTTATACCAAGGTGACCCTTCATATTCAGCGCAGATTTTTTGTTATGAGGTTTTGACCTCATTTTGTTGGACTTCTACTCCACCTCCATAAGTTATTAAATTTATCCTCAAATCTTGGTAGTTAGAGTCTGATAGGATCTTGGCCATCCCTTGGCCATGTATGATCTTAGTAGATTTTATGTCTAATTCATATTCCTGGATCTTAGTGATCCACCTTCCCCTTTTTCCTTCACTGTCCCCTTGCACCAGGATATCTTTGACTGTTGTTATTGGAACATATGTTGTAATTTTTGGTCGTAGTAGTTATACTCTAAATGCCTTCAAAGCTTTGACTAGAGCATAAGCTTGCTTCTCCAAGATGTATTTCAACTCGACATCCCTCAAGACTTGGTTGAAGAAGGCAATGGGTTGTTCATAACCATATTTAATTTTTTGCAACAAAACTGCAGCAATAGTATGTGGAGAAGTGAAAGAAAATATATAGAAAGGTGTTGAGTAGTCAGGGCTAACTAGTATTGGGGATTCAACAAAAGCTTTTTTTATCCTAGTATAAAGATTCCCGGGAGACAAGACTCCATTTGACTCCATTTTCCCTTTTTACAATATCTATAATACCCTTCGCTATTTCTACATAATTAGGTATGAACCTTCTCTGGAAATTGATTCTTCCCAAAATGACATGGATCTCTTTCTTGTTTCTGCGTAGGGGAATGTGACTGATAGCCTCTGCTCATTTAGGATCGATTTTCACTCCTTCTTGTGCTACTATGTGTCCTAGGAGTTTCCCCTCACTCAGGGAAAATTGAGATTTCTTTGGACTCAGAGATAGATGTTGGCTTAGTGGGGCTTGACCTAGGTTCGAAAGTGATTTAGCCAAGCAAATCCTGGTACTACTGGCCCTTTTGGCAATAGTCCATGAAGCACGGACTGAGGTCTCACCCGAAGTAGTATGGGAGGGTGCTAGAACCAGGTTTCCGCACCCTGGGGATGTCTGATATGTGGTGATTGGTACGCAGTCCAACCTTCGCACTCGTTGTGCTACGCGCACCTACGGGCACCCCGTGCCCTGTGCTACTGTCTTCGCGCGGTTCCAACTGCAGCGCAACCCATGTTATTTACGCAAGTCTTCTTTAATTAGGCTCTGTTAACTTGTTTACTTATATTATTTTCATATATAAGCATTCATACAAGTATTCCTCAAGTGCGCACAGTAACTAACCAGAATAAAAGTAATGTATAACATCAACATAAAGATTCAAGAACAGATGCACAGAATAAACTTCTCTTTATTATCTTTCAATCCCAAGTACAAACCCAACTCCACCCAGTGCACTCAGCTGCAGGGATCTCCGCACTCAGCTGCGGACTCTACTAGGCCTCTGTGCACTCAGCTGCAGAGCCTCTTCCTACCACTACGACCCAGTACACTTCAAATTCCACTCTAGGCTCTAACCATGCCTTTGCTATTCTATCTATTCTCTACTAAGCTTAGCTGACTTTATAATTTAGAGCCTCACTTTATATATACAATCCCATGGTCTACGGACCATGGGTAAGCTGACACAACTTTACATTAAATTACAATATTTTAGGCAAACAACCCCATGACTCATTCTACACTTCGTGCTCTACACCCGCACTTCGCGGAGTTCTACACCATCTTTGACCAAAACTTCAACTTTGAACCCCAAAACCTATTGTGGATCCCATGCTATTATAGACATTTTTGGGCACTTCAACCCCAATCATAAATGTCCATAAACTGAGGGCTCCTAAGTCCTTAAAATTGTTGCTTCACTGCCTAAAGGAGCAAGGTCAGCTGATTACATCATCTCCCAGAAGTTCTCCACTGAAAATTGCTCATAAATGGTCAAAACTAGACCATACTGAAAGCTCAATGCAGAGGGTGCGATGCATATCACCTTCCCA